>VMDO01003712.1:111825-138053 GCA_007922755.1 Pedetes capensis | reverse complement strand
TATATATATATATATATATATATATATATATGAAGGAAAAAATCCTACACAGAGTTTGGATCATAATAAAAGAGAGAGAGAGAGAAAAAAAAGCTAAGAATGGTATTATTATAGATGGTCTAGAAAATACATGTAATAGTTCTGACAAGGTAAAAGGAAAGTTCTGACAAGGTAAAAGGAAAGTTTCTATCTTAAACAGAACTGGAACCCAAGGATACATAGAAAAATATCACCATAAAAAGACAAGTAAATGGTAGAGAAGGCTTTGACGGGGGTCGGGGGTGCCAAGAAGGGGGGAGAAAGCGTACAAGAGGGTAAGGGGGAACCTATATGAATAATGTACAACAAAATGCATATATGGGAATGTCACAATGAAAAGCATGTCAGAATGAATCACATTAAGGTGTACATTAAAATTTTCCAATATAAAACAATAAAATAAATAAATAATAAAAAGCTATTATTTTTTGAAAAAAAAATTGCAAAACTTTTAGAAAATACATACAGGAAAATCTTAAGGACCTAAGGCAAGGTAGAGAATTTTTAGATTTGACATTAAAAACTAATTTCTATAAGAAAAAAAGATAAATTAGACTTCATCTAAATTAAAAACTTGATGATCTGCAAAAGACACTTTGAGGATATAAATAGAAATTACAAGAGGGTAAGGGAGAACTTAACATGAGCAATGTACAATGAAATGTAAGTATGGAAATGTCATAATGACACCCATTAAGTTGTACACTAAAAATTACTAATAAAAAAGTTTTTAAAAGAATATAAAAAGAAAATCTACAGTTTATGAAAAATTATTTGCAAATCACATATTGGAGAAAAGACTGGCATCTATAATATATAAAGAACTCATAAAACTCAAAGGTGAAATAGTAAGTAATCCAACTAGAACTAATACAACACTGAAAAAAAAAACATTTCACAGAAAAAGTTCTGTGAAAGGAGCTGGGCATGGTGATGCACACCTGTAACCCCAGGACTTGGGAGGCTGAGGCAAGAGAACTGACATAAGTTTGAGGCCAACCTGGTCAACACAGTGAATTCCAGGCCAGCCTGGGCTACACAGTGAAACCCTGCCTCAAAACAATAACAATAAAACTTCACAGATGATAAGTTAACATATGAAAAATTGTTTGGTATCATTAGCTATTAGGAAAATGCTATCACAATGAGATATCACTACACATCTCTCAATATGGTTAGAGTAATGACACCATTGCCTGCAGCTGTAGCAGTGTGGCATCCGATCCTGTCAGATCTGGGAAGCTAAGCAGTGTTGGGCCTGGTTAGTACCTGGATGGGAGACCGCCTGGGAACACCAGAAGCTGTAGGCTTGGGAGAAGGACCTGGCAACCCCCTCCCAAAAATCAATCTGCCGTTGAAAACCCTATGCACAGCAGAGAAGCACTGACAATAGTGTTTCCCGTTGTACAGAGGGTCGCTATGAGTCGGATACTGACTCGACGGCACCTAACAACAACAACAACGACACCATCAAAAGCAGGTGAGGTTGTGTAGAGGCTGGCTCATTCACACATTGCCAGTGGGGATATAAAATGATAGATCCACTCTGGAAGTTTTCTGGCCATTTCCTAAGATATAAAACATGTAATTCCCATACAACCCAGCACTTGCACTCCAGGACATTTACTGCAGAGAATTGAAAACTTAATTTCACAGAAAATCTTGTACATGAGTTTTCATAACACTTTACTTATGGTCAAAAAGTAGAAAACAAAACTGTCTCTCAGCAGATGAATGGTTAAACAAACTATGGTAAATCTATGCCTTGGAAGGCTACTTGTAAATAAAAATGAACAAACTGTTGACACAGTAACCTGGATGCATTATGAGAATTATGCTGAGCGAAAAAAGCCAACCCCCAAAATTACATGCCATATGATTCAATATGTGACATTCTTGAAATAATGAAATCATAGAAACGGAGGTGAGGACTAGTGGTTCCTAGAGGTTAAGGAGAAGGATGAGGCAGGAAGAAAGAGGATGTGATTGTAAAAAGGTTACTTGTAGTGATGGAAATGTTCTGTGTCTTGACTATGTCAATGTCAATATCCTGTTGCGATACAGTACTGTAGTTTTGCAAAATGTCACCATGGTGGGAAACTTTATAAAGGATACTGGAATCTCTATTATTTCTTATAATTGTATAATGACCTAAAATTATCTCAAAATAAAAAGTTAAATTTTTAAAAAATGAAGCAAGGCTTAGATATAGCTCAGTGTTAAAGTTCTTGCCTGACATGTTGCTAGACTCTGGGTTTGATCCTCAGCACTAAAATCTTTTTTTTTTAATATTTTAAAAATTAAGCTAAATTGTCTATTAAGGCCAAAGTAAGTAAAAGATTCTGTCCATAAAGCAGCCTAATATTTTTCAAAGACAAAGAGACAAATTAAACCAATCATAACAACAACAACAACAACAACAACAACAACAACAAAATGACAACAAAAAAAATGAGATTCTGCTTCAAGAATGATGTAGAAGCTTCTGTGGAACTCCTGGACAAGATCTAAAAAACAATTACCTGAAGGCACTTAAAAGTAACTAAAAGCTTACCAGAACTACAGGGGAGTTTGTAGTTGGAAAGAGGGAATAGCTCACCATGACTCCTATTTTTGTGGCTTTTGAATTGAGGGTCATCCTAGGTTGGCACTAGACAGGTTGGAGAAAACCCTAATAGAAACTTTCAGTCTTCCTAACTTGAAGAAACCAGATGAAAGAGTTTAAAGTGATCACAGCAGCTAGAAACTGAGGGAGAACTCTCAGAAAAATGATTTCCAAAGAGTACCTCAAATTCTGCAAAAGACCCTGCATATAAGAATTCTGCACATAAACTCTTTCGGAATTGCTCACTGACATCTAACGTACATGTATGGAACAAATCCATGTAGTTTGGCCATAGACAAAAGAGCAGAAATTTCAGCTGCTACAAACTGCAGGGACATTTGATTTTGAGGCAAACTCAAACTGTTTTATCTTAAAACGGTCAGACTCTTAGGGAGAATAGAACAGAATCCAGAGTCTCTACAAGGTATCATTTACAATGACTTAAAGAAAATTAAAAATTACTAGATACAAAAGGAAAAAAGAAAACATAAGTCACAGTCAATACATATTGTCTTGAAGATTCCCCAAATGTTGAAATTCCCATAGATTTTAAAACAGCTATTAAAATCATCTTGAAGAGAAGAAAAATATCCTCTAAGTAATAAACAAATAGATGATATTAACAGAGAGATCACAAGTATAAAAAAGAACCAAATGGAAATTCTAAAGATGAAAAATAAAATACTTAATAGAAGGACTTAACAGAAAATTGGAGGTGATACAAGAATAAGTGAACATAAAGACAGATCACTAGAAACAATCCAATTTGAAGAGCAGAGAGAAAAAAAAGTTTGGGGTGGGGAAAAGAGAAGAGAATAGAATAGGGGCTTAGTGACCTATAGGACCATGTAAAAATTTCTAACATATGATTTATTATAGTTTTAGAAGGAAAGGAAAGAGAATGGGATAAAGAAAATATCTGAAGGAATAGTAACTAATAAACTCTCAAATTTATAGATTTAAGAAGCTCAGGTAACCCCAAGCAGGATATATACAAAGAAAACCATATGTGTAATGTGTTAGTAAAGTTTATGAAAGCAAGAAATAAATAAGAAAGTCCTAAAAACAATTTTTAAAAAATCAATATATTATATACCAGAGAGATACAAATGACTACTAGCTTACCAAAAATATTTGCTATTTAAGTACTCCAAAGTCCATGTTCTAGACGCCATTAAACCTTAGCTTTACCACCAGCCAGAAAAGGACGTGTCCATGATGTCAGGCCCTTTACAGAATTTTTTCTTCAGTCTCATCTTCTAAAATAGATCAGAGAACGAATCTAGTTACTTAAGAAACTAAAATTGTGTCTTTATTAGCACTAGGCCATCATATTAACCCTTAAGAACCAGGGTAGGAAAGTCAGATAGCAGAGAGATCAGAAAAAAATTGCAGCTGATTAAATTGGATTATCATCATTACAGCTCCTTCTCATCTCTAGTCAATGCTGTCTCTCTGGGGGATTATTTTCTTTAAATTCCTTGGGTAATAGAAATGTTCATTTTTAGTTGATATTGACCTGATCTGGGACTAGAGTCAGATGACTTAAAAGGAAAATTTTATAACTCTTTTCAGGATCAAGATCAATGTAGAAAAAAAGAAATGTAACAATAGATATTTCTAAAGTTGAAGAAGTTTTCATCAGAGACATTCAAACGAATGAACTTACAGAAATATTTTAAAGCTGTCTTCACAATAGTTGGAAATATAAAGCAAAAGTCAAATAAAAAACATAAATCAAAAATGGAATTGAACATGTTATACTGATTCTTACAAAATGTAACAACCTATAAGGATAAAAACATCTCAGGGGACCAAAGATAGAGCCTCTTAGAATTGCTATATTCTCAACAACCTTTACATTAAAGTTGTAAAATCTGATTCTAACAATGGCACTGGACTGAAGGTCTTAAGCCTTTGATTTTGCAAATCTATATTTCTTATCCTGATTTTTCTGCCTGACTCTAGATTTCCATTCACAACAGTTTCATGGTTAGAGGAAGAATGTTACTAAACAATATTCTCCCAACTTCTCTCATTCCAGCACCACTGTCACACGTTTTGGCATAACTGTATATCCCTTGTACTATTGTGTCATTAGTTTTAAGTTGACTTACACTTTTACTTATAAAATTTGAAATCATAGCTGCAATTAGAAAAACAGTACAATTTTCCATCAATAAAGCGATAAATACAATATAAAACATGATTAAGTTCTAATTACATGCTATTGTCTTCTAAAGCCTGAAACTTGTTCTTTCTTTGATAAAAAGTATCCAATGTTAAATAACATTACCATCAGACTGACGCTTTCTCCTTGATATAATTGGAACGACTTCTATGGGATTAGAAGAGCACTGACACTGTTAAAACAGAGAAAAGAAGGAGGATGAAAGTGAGAATAGCCAAAACAATTATGCTCACATAGTAACCAAAAATATAGTACAAAGAAAATGAAAGCATGATTAGAATTGGATAGTAAGAGGAACAAATCTATTTCTTGAATCATGCTGTCTTGACCTTATGTTGCCTTTCATGATTCTTTGGTAGAAAATACCATATTTGCAATCAATGATAAATTAAAGTTGTCAAGTAAATTAAAATTGTCAAGACAGTGATACTATAAAATTATGCAGAGAACAGCAAAACGTGTTTACATGTAGAAGAAAATCTGCATAAGTTTGACTTTTTATTTGGCTAACAGTATATCAAATCTAGTTTTCTTTAAGCAGAATTAACTGTGTCACTTTTACTTGAAGACAAGTTTGACACTTCTTTTCAAATTTTGAATGGGATATATAACCTTTGCAGACTTAGAGAGGTGAGATGAACAACTGTTGCCAAAATTTCTCTAAACTGAAAGTTAACTTTAGACTGTGCTTTATTTTACTTTAAAAATGTAAAAGTTGTTTTATACAAGTCAATCAATAAGAGAATTAAATAAAATATGTTAAAGCCCCAGAAAGGAAGGAAGAAAGAAGAAGGATGCAGAAAAGGAAGGAAAAGACAGAAGAAAGAAGGAAAGAAGAAAAAAAGGAAGGAAGGAAGGAAGGAAGGAAGGAAGGAAGGAAGGAAGGGAAGAAGGGGAAAGAAACACAAAACAAGTTCTTTCCAAAAATTTACTGAAGCATATAGGGTGAAACAGAGAAATTTAATTACTTAAAAATCTCAAATTATGGCTGGGCACTGTGGCACATGCCTGTAATCCCAGCAATTGAGGAGGTGGAGGTAGGAGGATCACAAGTTTGAGGCCAGAGGCAGTTTATATAACTTAGTAAGACCCTGTCTTAAGACAAAAATTTTTAAAAATGGGTATGGAGGTGCATTTTAGTGGTGGAGTGCTTCCAAAATATGATATGTTATGTGAAGTCCCATTTAAAATACACAGTTATAGGGCTGCAGGTTATAAAACAGTGGTGGAGCACTTGCCTAGCATTCATGAGGCTTTGGGTTGGATCCCCACCATTGCCAAAAAAAAAAAAAACAAAAAAAAAAAAACAGGTAGAATAGTAAAATACACAGTTATTGTATCATTGAAATAAGTGGGTGGGAGGGAGACAGACAGAGAGAAAGAGAGAGAAAAATATTGAGTGTTCATATTTTCCACATTCAGTTGTATCCACTGTCTTGGGAACAGGCACAAATATGGATCTCTTCCAGTCAGTTGGCCAGGTAGCTGTTAAACAAATCTTTTGGCATAAACATGTTAGCACCTCCAGTGCTGCATCTCTTTGTTGAAACATCTCTATTGGTATCCCATCAATTCCTGGAGCCTTGTGTTTTGCCAATTCCTTCATGGCAGCTTCCACTTAATCCTTTAGTACCATTGGTTCCTGATCATATGCAACTTCTTGAAATGGTTGATCATCTGCCAATTCTTTTTTATATAATGACTCTGTATACTTCTTCTATCTTCTTTTGATGCTTCCTGCATCATTTAATATTTTCCTTGTAAGATCTTTCACTATTGCCACTCAAGGCTTGAATTTTTTCTACAATTCCTTAAACTTGAGAAAAAAACGTGTGTTCTTCCATTTTGGTTTTCTGTCTCTAGCTCTTTGAACGTGTCATTAAAATATTTGATTTTGTCTTTTCTAGCTGCCTTTTGAAATCTTCCATTTAGTTCCTTAACTTCATCATGTCTTCCCTTTACTTTAGCTGCTCAACATTCAAGAGTAAGTTTCAGAGTCTCTTTTGACATATAATTTGGTATTTTCTTTTTTTCCTGTCTTTTTAATAACCTTTTGCTTTCCTCATGAATGTTATCTTTGATGTCATGCCACACCTTGTCTAGTCTTCTATCATTTGTGTCTAATGCATTAAACCTGTTCTTGAAGTGGTCTCTGAACTCAGGTGGGATGTACTCAAGGTCATACCCTGACTCTCGTACATTTGTTCTAATTTTCTTCAATTTCAGTAAAATTTTGCTAAAGATCATTCAAAAGCAACTGCAGCAGTATTTAGACAGGGAACTGCTGGAAAATCAAGCTGGATTCAGAAGAGTGCAGGGAACCAGGGACGTCATTGCTGATATCAGATGGATATTAACCAAAAGCAGAGAATATCAGAAGATGTCTATCTATGTTTTATTGGCCATGCAAAAGCATTTGACTGTGTGGATCATAAGAAATTATGGATAACACTGCAAAGAATGGGAATACCAGAGAATTTAATTGTAATCATGAGGAATCTGTACATGGACTGGGAGGTAGTTGTTTGAATAGAACAAGGAAACACTGCCTGGTATAAAGTCAAAAAAGGTGTGCATCAGGGCTATATCCTTTCACCGTACCTCTTCGATCTCTATGCTGAGCAAATAATCTGAGAAGCTGGATTTTAGGAAGAAGAATGTGGCATCATGATTGGAGGAAGACTCATTAGCAACCTGCATTATGCAGATGACACAACTCTGCTTGCTGAAAGTGAAGAGGGTTTAAACATTTATTGATGAAGATCAAAGATCATAGCCTTCAGCATGGATTGTGACTCAACATCAACAACAACAAAAAAATACTTACACCTGGGTCAGTATACAACTTCACAATAAATGGAAAAAAGATTGAGGTTGTCCATGATTTTGTTTTACTTGATTCTATAATCAACACCCATGGAAGGAGCAGTCAAGAAATTAAAACATGCATTGCTTTGGGAAAAGCTGTGGCAAAAGATCTCTTTAAAGTATTGAAAAGTAAAGATGTCCCATTGAAGACAAGGGTGTACCTGAATCATGTCATGGTATTTTTAGTCATATCATATAATTGTGAAAGCTGGACATTGAACAAGGGAGACAGGAGAAGAATTGATGCTTTTGAATTATGGTGCTAGAGACAAATATTGAATATACCATGGCTTGCCAAAAGAACCAAGAGATCTGTCCTAGAAGTACAACCAGAGTGCTCCTTGGAAGCAAGGATGGCTAGACTGTATCTTACATATTTCGGACATGTAGTCAGGAGGGACCAATCACTGGAGAAGGACATCATATTTGGGAGAGTAGCAGGTCAACGCAAAAGAGGAAAACCCTCCACCAGATGGATTGACACAGTGTCTGCAACAATGGGCTTAGACATAAATAATATAGTATGCCTGGTATGGATCAGGGAGTGTTCCTTCTACTGTAGGTAGGGTTTCTATGAGTCAGACGCAACAGCACCTAACAACAACAACTGTGTTCATAGGGCTGGGGTTTAGCTCAGTTGGTAGAGTGCTGCTCTGCACTCTCTGAGGACCCAGGTTCGATCCCCAGCACTGCAAAAAAAATGGGAGAAGGACATGGCAATCTACTCCTGAAGCAATCTTGAAACAATCAACTATCGAAAACCCTATGAGGGTTGCTAAGAGTCAGACCTGACTCCATGGCACCTAGTAACAAAAACAATAAGTGTTGGTAAAGTCAGAATATTTAGTACTATAATAACTTTCCCACAGAAAACAATAATAAATTCCAGACAAAAGCTTACCAACTCTTTGAAGAAGTTGGATAAGAAACAAAAGGCAGAAACTTGAGGGAACTTCAAGCTTTAAAACAAGGGAACCACACTCACTGGGAGAGATTCACATTTACATGGATTTTTCTCATGTATTTGTAGCATGGGGCAAGAAGCCATGATACCTCAAGGAAAAATTTGCAGCATCACTGGCTTGAGGTGTCAGAGTCTGGGATTTTCAGAGCAAAAGTGGATAAAAATCCAGGGTGAAAACCCAGAAAAGAAAAGGCCATAGAGTCTCCCCAAACTGATATATAAACTGTCAAATATTTGGTTGACCTTAATTTGTGTATGTGCAAAGATGATTCTAAAAACACCAGTAGAAACTGATAGCTGGAAAGTTGGAAGAACTGAGCAGATATGTGAGCTGCTGGCTACTGCAGGAGAGATGTTTGCTGCCAAGTTAAAGAGGCTTAGTAAATACGTTGGTCTTTAAATAGGCTCACCCTGAAAAATTATAAAATAAGTTTAAGGTGATGAGTCAATAATTAGTCTGCAGAAAAGAAACTAATGCTCTTAAGAAAAATATAACAGAAACAAAAGTCCCTACAAATTATCACCCACAATGTTCAATAAAAATATGAAGTTATTAGACATGTGGGAAAACTAAATTTCCCACCATTATCAAGAAAAAGGAACTATAGACCCTCTCCCTTCTTGACCCCGGCCCTTCCTTCCTTCCTGCCCTCCCTCCCACTGCTACCCCTTCAGGCACCACCGCTCTGGAGGAGCTCCTGGCATGATGATGGGGTCTTGGGCCTCCACATTACTGTGACACTAGGAGTTCAAGGAGATCAAGAAGGAGACTGGCTTTTCACACAGTCACGTTACTCACCTCCACAGCCAGTTCACCAACCTGGACAAAGGAGAGAGCAGCATTCTCAGCTGGGAAGATTTCCAGAGGACTCCAGAACTTGCCATCAACTCATTAGGGGACCAACCAGGACCAGGTCAATTTCCATGGATTTATGAGAACTTTGACTCATTTCCAACCCATTGAGGATAATGAAAAGAGTAAAAGTGTGAGTGGACCAGAACCACTAAACAGCTGAAGGAACAAACTGCACTTGGCTTTCAGACATGATGATTTGGATAAAGATGACAAGGTTTCCTGTGATGAGCTGTTACAGGTGCTGTGCATGCTGGCTGGAGTGAACATCTCAGATGAGCAGTGGGGCAGCATCACAGACAGGACCATCCAGGTGGCTGATCAGGATAGGGACAGTGCCATATCTTTCACAGAATTTGTTAGTTTTGTTGTTGTTGTTGTTAGGTGCCGTCGCGTCAGTATCCGACTCATAGCAACCTTCTGTACAACAGGGGAAACACTATTGTCAGTGCTTCTCTGCTGTTCATAGGGTTTTCAATGGCAGATTGATTTTTGGGAGGGGGTTGCCAGGTCCTTCTCCCAAGCCTACAGCTTCTGGTGTTCCCAGGCGGTCTCCCATCCAGGTACTAATCAGGCCCACCCTGCTTAGCTTCCAAGATCTGACGGGATCAGAGGCCACAGGGCTATGGCTGCAGGCCTTGTTAGTTTTAGAGAAGGTGAATGTAGAACAGAAAATGAGTATCCAATTTCTTCACTAAAGGACAACCAAACTGTTCCTTGCTTTCTAGTATTTAAGAACTGAAACCTGAGAGTCCTCCTGTCCACCAGCCCCATCATTCCCCTCCTCCCAGAGTTCTACTGCTGTTGCACTTCAACCTTACGTCTGTTCCAGCCGCACAAACCTGCCTTTGGTGTATGCACAGGGCATCACAGAATGGTACCCAGTATGTTTCAGCTCGATATGCATTCATTGCTTCTCCATTTATAAATACTGCCTTCCCCTGTTCTGCTGCTGAATGCCACACATCCGTCCAGTCTGAGAAAGTGGGAGAGGGACTCATGCCAAGAACCAGCCGGGAAAGCTCTTGCTGGATGTCAACTGTAGCCATGTTGACTTCGTTCCTGTGAGGCTTCAACATGCTCCTGTATCTTCCTCCTGTCCTTTCTTCCTACTTCCCTGCTATGCAGTCTTTCAGCCTCCCTGCATTATATTGAGCCTCAAAATTCTATTTTCTTGGCATGCCAAGCTATGCCTGTTAAGTCTGTTCTGACTTGGCAGGATAGTTCAGTGCTCTGGTAATTTTTTTTTTTTTTTCCTTCTTGAAAGGTGGCCTTGGTGAGAAGTGTAGAGCCAGATGTTCTGGATGGCACCTCTGGTTTCTGATTCTCAATTTATGTACCTACATGGCTCCTTTTGTGGGTGCAGTTTTGACTATTTAGAAAATAGTCATCCCTGCAAGTTTGCTTAGTGTTGGGATACTGTCACTACCAGAGTGGCTACCCTGACAGTATGCTTGGGGACCTTCTCATGGTTTTTTGAAGAAGGCTGGATACTCTAACAAGCCTGACTTTCGTACTCTGAAGCACGGATTATACCTCAGTGTTATGTGTGCTGGACTGTTTTACACTTCACATTTCCATGTAGAAACAATAGGGTTACTGAAGTGCCTAACTTCTTGTTGTTGTTAGGTGCCATCAAGTTGGTGTCCAGCTCATTAAAACACTACCCGACACTGTGTCATGCCTGGCACTGTTATTAGTGCTTCTCTGCTATTCAGGAAATTTTCAATGGTTGATTGTTTTTTTGGGAGTGGGCTGCCAGGTCCTTCTCCCAATCCTTTGGCACCCAGTATTCCCAGGCAGTCTCCCATCCAAGTACTAACCAGGCCCAACCCTGCTTAGTTTCTAAGATCTGACAGGATCAAACACCACAGTGGTACAACTGCAGACATTTCTAACCAGTCCAAAAGAATTAAAGATTGTCTGTCCTCAGTGTGCTGTAATTTTGCACAAAATTCTTTATGAACTTTACACTTGGCAAATGTTAATGCTGGAAACCATAAAAAGCTCCTAAAAACAGTTCCAAAGCATTGAATGTATTGTAACATTAGCTGCCTTGTTATATTACCTTCTAAGTTCCTCATGTAGATCACTGAAAATCCCTCAGAACCCAGGGGTCTGGCACCGGTGATATACCCTAAGGTGGCATTAGAGGCCTTTAGGTGAGCCAGAGCAATTTTTCTGCCAAAGTCAGCTTAGTTTAGACTTCATTTAATCAGGCTGCTTCCACCCTACATCTGTCTGTGTGAGTCTCTTTATTCCTATGTCTGCCCTTGTCCAACTGTGACCCATTGCTTGTTTGCTTGCCTGCTTGTTTCCCTGCTTTGGGAGGTTATCCAAAATGTGTGAACAATTCTTTAGGAAGGAGATTGCTACAGTACTACTGCAAATGGATGAGTAAATGTAGGGAACAGGGAAGTGCCAAGCTCGATGGTTCAAGTATAAGTGAATAAGGAATTCTTTATGAAGTATTAGTCAGACTTTGTAATCAAGGAATGTAATATAGGAATTGTATAAAAGGGAAGAATTATCTGATACTGATCTGTTAAAGAGGTACTTTAGAGGCTCCTTGATTTCCATATTTAAAATTCCTAAGATTATGGCTCTCTCTTCCCCATTGGCTATATGTTGTTGTTGTTGTTGTTGTTAGGTGCTGTCGAGTCGGTATCTGACTCATAGCGACCCTCATAGGGTTTTCAATGGCTGACTGTTTCGGGATTGCCTTGGGAGTGGATTGCCAGGTCCTTCTCCCATTTTTGCGGGTGCTGGGAATTGAACTCGGGACCTCAGAGACGGCAGCGCAGCGCTCTACCAACTGAGCTAAATCCCAGCCCATTGGCTATATAGCAAACTATTTTAATCCACAGTTGTGACTTACTGTCCTATTAAAATTATATTCTTCAGCTCATCAATAAATATTTGTGGTTAAAAGAAAGAAAGAAAAAGGAACTATACCCAAGTAACCTACACTGAAATAACTCAGATATTGAAATTGGTAACAAGTACTTTAAAGCAGCTATTATACATGTTTCAAGAACCTTTCCTTTTTTTTTCTTTCTCTCTTTTGGTTTTTTGAGACAGGGTCTTGCTATGTAGTCCAAACTGGCCTTGAACTCAGAATCCTTGCACCTTGGCCTCCCAAGTCCTGGGTTTTTAGGTGTGTGCCATTATGCCTGGTTATTTCAAGAACATTAAAGATGGTCATAATAAGTAAACTGATGGAGAATTGCAATAGAGAAATGAAAACCACAAGAAAGAATAAGTTAGAAATTCTAAATCTAAAGGTACAATTGCTGAAATGAATAATTTATAGGATGAGTTTAACAAGAGATTACAGAAAGCCAAAGAAAGAGTCAGTGAACTTGAAGATAGACCAGTATAAATTATCCATTCTATATGATCAATGTATGATGTATGCATGTATGGAAATATTAGTGAATCCCACTTATTTGCACAATTAATATGTGTGAATAATAATTTATAAATAAAGTAAAATAAAAAATAAGTTATCCAACCTGAAAGAAAGAGAAAAAATATTTTTATTTCTCATAGCACATAGTTTGAGGAAAACTAAATCTCTGGACTAGACCTTTCCAGGCTCTTACAGATAAAAGAGACAGAAATGATTGACAGAGAGAAAACGAGATATGTGAGAAGCTGAATCACCTCCTGTCTCACCAACAACAACCCATCCAATCCAGGCAGCTCCTGGACAGCATGTGTTTTTGACACACACAGGTGACTGTGTAGTTCTGCTTGTAGGGGAGAGAGAGAGATCTCTGCTATGTCTTCTTATATGGGCTCTTTGGCTAGATCTAGGGACCCAATTAATGTAAGAGTTGATTATTAAGAGAAAAATATGAGAGTTTTATTTAACAGGTATATGAAATCTGAGGAAATGACCAAAGCATGATGTTTTTATACTTTGTAGACAAAGAACAATACATTTTTGAAGAAATGACAGGACAAATGGATCTATGGCCAAGTGTATTGAATTCCAGGGGAGTTATTAAGAGATGTATGGGTTAGGGGATGAACAAGCTAGTGGAAGTTAAGTGTGACTTCAGAGTTTGTTTATTCAGGGCCATTGTAGCCCCAATTCTTGGTCTTTGGTGATCAAAGCTATTTTTGAGTCTTACTATGTCAAAGATATCCCTCCTGAAACAATTTTTATGTCTTGCTGCTTGTTGGAAGACAAGCCAAATGGCCCTCTCTGAAGTTATGGTGATTTCAGCTCAAAATAATGTAGCAATTTGGCAGATTTTGCCTTATTTCCTTCACCCTGTTTGTAATTCCTCAGTGGCCCTCCATCTGCTACTATAATAAAAATCCAACAATTTCAGCACAAACTAGTTATCACTTATTAGTCCTTATTTCTTTATCCTCTCCAATGACTGAGCCTGCTTTTCATTTATTCTTAAAATCTATCATCCACCATCCTCTAATGCTTAGGGTTCTTTCCTCCCTCTCTCAACACTGATATGAATTTTTGGGGCCATGGTGCACACTTGTAATCCCAGCGAGAGGGGAGGCTGAAGCAGAAGGATCGCAGGTTCAAGGCCAGAGGCAGTCTGTGCAACCTAGTGAGACCCTGTCTCAAAAAAAAAAAAAAAAGGGCTGAGGGTATGGCTCAATAGTGAAGCATTTGCCTAGCATGTGGGTTGGCCCTGGGATCAACCTCCCACTACCAGACTGTCTATGGAATGGGTCACATTTTCCTGATAGATCATGTAGGATAGGTGTTGTTGTTGTTGTTGTTGTTGTTAGGTGCCCTTGAGTCGGTATCCGACTCATAACGACCCTCATAGGGTTTTCAATAGCTGAGTGCTTCGGGATTGCCTTGGGAGTGGATTGCCAGGCCCTTCTCCCAAGGATAGGTGTAGGGAATCAAACTATGCCACCCCAAAATATGCCACTTTGACATAAAGATTGTTTTGAACTGGAGGCAAATAAGAATCAACAGAGGGAGAAAGAAACCTTCCAGAAGTTTCCCCTATTTGAGTAAACATGGAAACTCCTGGGAAATGAGGATTGCAATAAACCCCCTCTCCCCAGGGAGTTTTATGGCCGTGGAGAAGGCAAAAGTGGACCTGTGCAAACAACTTGACCCTACCAGTTCCCTCCACATATTTGCTTTCTCACAATTTGCCACCCTAGAAACTCAAACTTCTTTTCCTCAGCCTGGGCACCTCTCTAAAAACCTATTGCTCCTTTGCTATGATGCTATAAAAGCCCAACCCTTTGAGGTGCTCCTTAGGAGGCTTCTCCAACATGAGGTGCCCTATATGATTAATAAACTCTTTGTTTTTCTCCTGCTCATCTGTCTTTTGTCAGTCCAATTTACAGGGCCCCAGCCAGAGGACCATAGAAGGTGGGAGAATAAACAATTGTTTCCTTCCCTACATAAGCAGTCTTTCCATTTTCATTCTGAGTGTCGTTTCCACTGCCCATCCTAAAAAATTTTGATGTTGAAGGAGAGAAAAACATAATAGAGTCTTAGGTGGGACAGATTGCTGTTAACAAAAAGGCAAATGAACAGGAGAGAAACAAGCAATGTTAGTGGCACATGCCATGTCTGTCATGTGGGAAAGAAGAAACTCTCTCTGGAAAGTAAGTCTTAAAGCAGTGGATTAGGACTCTGTCTTAAATAGAATTTTAACAAAGAGCACTAAGTGTGAGAGTGACAAGACAAAGGAGCCAGGAATTTCAGGCCTCAGAGGTGGGAAACTATGGGGAGGTGTCAAGTCTATTGCCAGCTTCCTCCAAGTCTGCTGTGCTGGTTCTGGGCTGATAAGGGAGGATTTAGGCCTTTGATTTGAGGCAGGAAAGGGGAAAGGAAAGAAAGACCTTTTGTCCATGGGCATCTCTATCCTTCCATTAGGCAAACAGAAAAGCAAAGAGATCCCCTCAGAACTTCAGGGAAACATTTTGTTCCCCTTTGGTGTTCTTGGGGATTCTGTTTTGGGTGCTGTCCTCTGTTCCTGCACTCTCTGAGTGATCACATTCCTTCACATTCCTGCCATTTTCATTCCTTTATGGTTCCTCTGGGCTCATCCCCTTGGGGCCAAGTCTTGGGATTTAGCATGTGGCTCCTTTCTCTTTAAAAGAAAGGCTGATAATCCCAGAAGCAGAGTGAAAGTGATTGACTCATAGGAGCTGTACATTTATCTCCCCAAAGCTTGGTGGCCCCAGAATTTGCAAAGGTTCCCGTCTTTGGTCACTCTAATGTCAGGAATGAACAGTCATTCCACTTTGCTCACTCACTGACTCCCATGAGTCAGTGTCTTATATTTACTGGTTTATATTTGCTCAAGCCATGCCAGTCTTTGACTCTGCCTTTTCTCGTCCCCTGGTAAGTACACCAGTGCGAGAGAGCTGTCTCCTCTGGCCTGGGCAGCAGGACACATTGCTTCAATTCTCTCCCTTACCACTGTTCAGCTCTGTCAGCCCCTTGTGCTGTGGCCCCATCCACCCTTTAGGCCTTCTCTGGCAGCTGTGCGCTGCTGGGAAAAGTAACATGATAGTGGAGACTAATACCACTCTCAATTTATGACGCCTACTTTAGGCTGGATTCTCAGTGGTCCTACTAATGCTTTTTAGTGTACTAGGTCAGTTCTGTCAAAAGACAAAAGTACAAAAATTTGGTTGAAGATCCAGTTGGCCTTTATCTGTGATTCATGAAGTGAGGCAGTCTCCATTCTCCAAGAGAGAATGAGAGCTCCTACTGAGCAATGGCAGAGCAGTGGGTTTTGCAAGATAGAAAGAAGGAATCAGAACAGGAGGGGAAAAAGGGTGATAGTTAACATCAGGTTACTTCACATTAGTTTTTGTAAGAGGGGACTTCCTTATTATGTTTACTCAGGCCAGCTGAAATCAACTGTTTTCAAGGGGAAAAACTGGTTTATTTGGGGGATCTATTTGCTTCCTTAAAGTTGCAGTTTGATTATGTGACAGTTAGCATGACTGACTCCATTTTGGTATAGTCTGGTCAGTAGGAGCCTAGGGCAGGATCTCAGCACAAAACAATGGCGTCCTCAAGTTTTTGTGTGATCATTTCTTCATTAAATCCCACAGAGGTTTACCCAAATCAGTCATCCCTTCATCGCACTGCTCACCCTCCTCCTACTTTCTCTGTTGACTGAGGATCCCACCTCCTACTTCAATAGAAAATATACAATTCCCAATTCCCCACCAAATTATACCTGCAAACATTTCTGCCATTTCATGTCTTCTTAACTTATCTACCTCCATATATATATGTATATATATATACACACATATATATACATATATATATATTCTTATTCAAGACTATTTTTTCAAGACTCTATATTTTCATATATATAAGAAAATATATATATTTTTTCTTATCCAAGACTATTTTTCTCAGGTTATAGTCAGATTAGTGTTCTCCAAGTATGGCCCCTGGACCAATGACTTCAGCAAAGGCCTTGGAATATGTTAAAAATGTAAATGCTCATCAGTCTCACCCAAAACCTGCTGAATCATTTGCTCTAGGGATGGGATCAGTAGATTATTTTAACAGACTTCCAAGTGATTCTGAGACAGCCAAAGTTTGAGATTCACAAGTGTAGACCTCTTCCTCCTCTGAGGACTTGCTTGTTCTTTCGCCCATCTTTCTTCCCTCTTTTTTCATATAGTTTCCCCTCTGGGAATTTATGCTAAAAAAAATCCAAAAGCAGGAAGTGGTTTTATACAAAAAGATGGTCATTGCAGTATTACTTTTAACTTGGAAAAAATAGACATAATCTCAATTTCCAGGATAGGGGAATCACTAAGAAAGAAGAATGGAATATAAATAGTAATTAAAATGTTATTGGGATTTTATGATATGGAGAAATGATTATGTTATATTAAATAAATGTTTTAAAGAAATAGGAAATTATGTATAAAGTCTTGTTTTAAATGTTGGGTTTATTTGTTTATTTATTTATTTTTTCGCTACTAGGGGGCTGAATCCAGGGCCTTGTGAATACTTTGCAAGCTCCCGACCACTGAGCTGTACCCCATTATCCCTTTAAATTTTTTTTTTTTTATCTTGAGACTGTGTCTCACTAAGCTATACAAGGTGCCTCTGGTCCATGAGCATCCACCTTAAAACATTGGGTTTAATACCAGCAATTAACTACATAAGTTGCCTTCCCACAGTAATAGGGTTTTGTTGTTGTTGTTGTTGTTCTTTTGTTTGTTTTTGTTTTTGTTTTGTTTTGCTTTTTTGTATTTTTGAGACAAAGTCTCACTATGTAGCCCAGGTTGGCTTCAAATTTGTGATCCTCTGGCCCCAGCCTCCTGAATCCTGGGATTATAGACTTGTGCACCATGCATGACTTCTTCATTTTTAAAGGAAAAAAACAGAAGATAAAAGAGTATATGTGGTAGTTAGCTTTTTCATCACTTCAACACGTCTGACATGAACAACTTAAAGGATGAAAGATTTACTTTAGCTTGTGGTTTTAGAAGTTTTAGTCCAGGATTGCTTGGCTCATGTTTTGGGAGGCAGTACATCATAGCAGCGGGGACCTATAACTTGACAGCCAGGAAGCAGAGAAAGCCTGTGTTCCTGGATTTTATTTCTCTCCTTTTATTTTATCCATGCCCTTAGCCCATGGGATGGTGCTGCCCACATACATCCTCTCTCAGTAAATCCTCTTTGGAAATCCCTTCACAGATCCACCCAGAAGTGTGCTTTATGACTCTCCTAGGTGTTTCTCAGTCTAATCAAGTTGACAATCAAGATTAACTATTACAGAGTAGGAGATGAGATGCCAGCAACAGCATTTTAGAAGCTGGGAAAAATGGTGGAATGGTAAATAACTTGAGAAAATGGATTATGTAGCTAGTAGTGAAACAGACCCACTAGAGGGAAAAATTCCCCAAATACTCAAGAATTGGCAACACCATATACCTGTCTGAATAGTGGTATGGGTGAATGATAAGAAAGAGGAACAGTAGAAATTTGGTTTAAGGAGCAGTTGCAGCCTCAGATCTCACCTCCGTGGGGACCACTGACTGGTTACCTTTCCCCTAGAAGACTGGGTTTAACAGCCACAACAGGGAAGGATAAGGGTCCCTGAAGTGAAAGACTCCACACCTGGAAGCAGGTGATACATGATAATTCACAGGGCAAATGCTGAAGCACAGTTTGTCCCCTTATTTGACTTCCAGATTCTGTTCACCAGCATTACCTTCTGAAGACAGGAACAAAGGAAAGTGTCTTCTGGGTACTTGTCTGGTGATCCCAAGAGAGATGTCTGGCCAGGGAGTGCTCAAGAAAATAGCCCATCCCAGACCAGCCTTCCCAGTGCTGTTCACTCTGGGGATGCGAATACATTGCTAGGTCATTAAATTTAATGTCCATGAAATAGAAAAGAAGAAAATATTAGAATTTATATGTAGCATAGGGAAGTATTGTGAAAAGTATGTTGAAACTTTTAAGACACCACACAGTGACATACACAGGGTTACTATGTCAATTCAGTTCTTGCTGTTGATGTGATCCAAACATTTTGAAAGCTGCTTTTCATGGGTTTGAATCTAAAATTTCCTCCAAAGACCCTATGTTTGAATGCCTGGTCCTCAAGTGATGGCATTGTTTGTGGAGGCTGTGGAACTTTAGGAGCTGGAATCCAGCTGGCAGAAATGGGTAACTGGGAGTGGACCTTTGAGGTTTTACCTAGGGTCCTTGTTCCAGTAAGCTCTTTCTCCCTTCTAGTCACTATGATGTGAACAACTCTCCTCTGTCATGCACTTCTACCACCTCTTTGGCCATGACTCCCTGCTACGACAAACTGAAATCCTCTGAACCATGAGCTAAAATAAATCTTTCTTCCCTTACGTTGTTTCTGTCGTGTATTTTGCCACAGCAAAGCACAAGCTACCTGACGTAACACTCTATAGTGGACATGCCACAGTCATGTATTTAGAGCTATTTAGTTTTATTCCTGACTCAACAAGATGACAGGGAGAAAAGCATGTGATACAGAGAAGAAAGATGGAAAACAGAGAAATGACAACTTAAAGAGAACAGACTATGAGGGAAAAACATTTGAAAAACAGACTATCGCAAGTGTAATGGCACACATCTATAATCCTCATGACCTAGAAGGCTGAGGCAGGAGGATCATTAGTTGGGGACCAGAGGCAGCCTTTGCAACTTAGCAAGACCCTGTCTCAAGACAAAAAAAATTTTAAAAGGGGTTGGGGTTGTAGCTTAGTAGCAGAGCACTTGCAAAGTATATATGAGGCCCTGGGTTCTGCCCCCAGTACTGAAAAAAAAAAAAGAGAGAGAAGTAAAAGAAAAGAAAAAGAAAGAAAGAAAAACAGACTATATTAATGTCCTTACGAGAGAAGAAGAAATTAAACAAGAATAGGATAGTACAATGAAGGACAAAGAATAACAAAAGCTTTACAAAATAACTAAAATTGCAAAAGTGAAAACCTCAATAGAACAATTTAGAAGATAGAACTGTGGATACCCTGTTACCTTTATACTCCTTTCTAATACTATACTCAACACAAATCAAACAAGAATGAAAAAGTTAAACCACTGACTCATTAATGACTAAAACACAGAGAGGTTAAGTAATTTGCCTAAGACCACACAGATAATTTACACTGCTGGGAAGGTAAACCAGGTTACTTGGTTAAGAAACTTATTACACCAGAATAATTCAATAAACATACCAAAAAATTAAATATATTTTGTTTTACTAAGCACAGGGTTTTTTTTGCCTTTCGACACGTGGTACGTGAGGACAGAGGCTGATGAGGGTGGAACAGTTGATCACTGGTGTTTTCATCCTGTCCATCTGTCAAGCTAACAGAAGTATCACACATGTAGGCAGTTTGCCATCCTGATGGACTGATGGAGTTGGAAATGTTAGTGGAGTATATTTCAGCTATTCTGTGCCTATCTTAGCTGGCAGCTGCTGTAACAAATACAATAGACTAGGTAGCTTACAACAACCTGATACTTATTTTTCATAGCTCTGGAGGCTGGAAGTCCAAGCTCAGGGTACTAGCATGGTCAGGTACTAGTGACGTCTCCCTTCTGGGTTGCAGACTGCTGGCTTCTCATTATATCCTTACATACAGGAAGAAGGATGAGAGAATTTTCTGGGGCCTCTTTTAAAAGAGCACTAATTCCATACAGCCCCCATGTGTCTGTCAGCTTGTCATGCTGTGGGGGCTTGCATGTTGCTGTGATGCTGAAAGCGATGCCATCAGTATTTTAGATACCAGCAGAACTACCCATAGTGGACAGGTTTCAGCTGAGCTTCCAGACTAAGACAGACTAGGGAGTAGGACTTGGCAGCCCACTCTCAAAAGATTTAGCCATTTAAAATCTTGTGAATAGCACAGAAGCACTGTCAAATATAGTGCCAGAAAATGAGCCCAACAGGCTGGAAGGCATTCAGGAAATGACTGGGGAAGAGTTGCCTCCTCAAAGTAGTAGTTGTTGTTGTTGTTGTTAGGTGCCATCAAGTCGGTATCTGACTCATAGCAACCCGCCGTACAACAGGGGAAACACTATTGTCAGTGCTTCTCTGTTGTTCATAGGGTTTTCAATGCCAGATTGATTTTTGGGAGGGGGTTGCCAGGTCCTTCTCCCACCTCAAAGTAGAGTCTACCTTAATGACAGAAATGGGGTAAAGTCCCGGGGGCCTCCACTTGCTGATGAAACATGACTCAAAACGAGAAGAAACATAGTGGCTGCAACATTGGGCTGGAACATAAAAAGGTCATGTGCATGGCATAGTGTTGGGTAGTATTTTGTTCTGTTGTACATTTGTTGTTGTTAGATGTTGTCGGGTCATGTCCAACTCATAGCGCCCCTTCATAGGGTTTTCAATGGCTGATTGTTTCAGGATTGTCTTGGAATGGATTGCCACATCCTTCTCCCATTCTGTTGTACATAGGGTCACTATAAGTCCAATCTGACTCTATGGCACCCAACAACAAGAAGAACAATTCCAGGGATAAGGGCTCCACTCTCATGACCTAATCACTTTGTAAAGTCTCCACTTCCTACTGCCACCACATGGGAGGTTAGAACATCAGCATAGGAATTTTGGAGCTACACCAACATTCAGACCATAATAGTGCCTTATTTTTACAAAGTTATTGGATCGTTAAAAGATTATCAATGACCCTGCTGAGTACCAAGCTATGTAGTGAGAAAAGACCAATTTACAGAAACACTTTGATCATTTAAACATTTAGTTACATATTCTATACTAAACCAGGTGTGAGAATGTAAAGTTCAGACTACAAGTTTCTAGGAGTTTCAAAAAAGGAAAATCAAGCTTTCTGCAAGCCTGATACGCAGAGAAATTTAGAAAGTCACTTGGGTGATATGCTTTCCCTGATAATCTCCTCAAAAGAGAGGCAGATAGACATTTTCTGCCCCTGCAGTATTCAGCTAAAATGTTCTGGTACTTTCCAGCTGGGTCTAACATTGAGCATATTTTATTTTTCCACATAAGATGTTTGCACATGGTTAAATATAATCTCCACAGACTGTTATTAACGTTAGACATGTAAAACTCCTACATAACCTCCAACCTGTCACAAGCAAGGATGTGATTCCTATAGCAGTGGAAGTTTATTAGAATAAAAATTTAGAGAAAAATTCTTCCTCACTACATGTAGCCTATTATAAAATATTTCTGTCAATTTCCATCTTCCTCCTGGGAGCATTGCTATTTTCTTCCAATTTATTGATATAAGGTGTCAGGAAGGCTTTCTGGCTGTTTTTGTTTTTGTTTTTGTTTTCTCCTCTCAGTTACTAAATGAAGCAACTTAGTTCTTCTGGCTCAGAATGATAACAGTAATTAGATCCTAGAGCATTTCACAATGGAAATAGAAATTCAAATGAGTGTCTTTGAAGTATATCCTCCATATATCTGGGAGTTGGGTTTATAGAAAACATAAGCATAAGAGGCAAAGATTTGATCCTCACCAATATGGCTTGGGCCAGCTATTGCAAATACTGGTGCACACAGAGGTCTTTGGTTCCAAGTGAGTGTGCACAGAAGGAAGGGGAGGAACAAAGAACATTGGAGAAAGTTTATGCCCTGCCATCAGCTCAGCAAGTTTCTAGATGATGGTCAGGGAATAGTTTTGAAGTGTCCCCTTGTGGAGTATGTTTCTGTTGGTCTTCCTCAAGTACATTCACACATATGGGGATATCTACTGGGGGAGGCTGGAATAAAGGAGCTGAAACCAGGGATTAAACCATACTAAGTGACTCTGCATTTAGCCACTTGACTGAAATTGACTGGAAGGTGGAACCAAATATTTATTACTCTGTTGTTGTTAGGTGCCATCAAGTCAGTGTCTGACTCATAGTGACCCTGTGGACAACAGAGGAAACACTGTTGTTGTGCTTCTCTGCTATTCATAGGGTTTTCAGTGGCTGACTGTTTTTTGGGAGTGGGTTGCTGGGTCCTTCTCCCAAGCCACATCACCACAGCACCTGGTGTTCCTAGGTGGTCTCCCATTCAAGTACTAACCAGGTCTGACCCTGCTTAGCTTCTGAGATCCTACAGAATCAGACACCACAGTGTTACGGCTGCAGGCGTTGTTGTTGTTAGGTGCCTTCAAATCGGGTCCTACTCAAAGGGACCCTATATACAACAGAATGAAACACTCCTGGATTCTGTGCCAGGCACACAACTTTTTTTATGTTTAAGCCCATTGTTGTAGCCATTGTGTCAATCCATCTACTTTACAGTCTTCCTTTTTTCAGTGCCCCACCACTCTCCCAAACATGATGTCCTTCTCCAGGGATTGGTCCCTCCAGACAACATGCCCAAAATACGTTAGACACAGTCTAGTCATCCTTGCTTCCAAGGAGCTCTCTGTTTATACTTCTTCTAGGATGGATCTGTTGGTTTTTTTGGCAGTCCATGAAATATTTAATATTCTTCTCCAGTACCATAATTCAAAAACATCAATTCTTCTCCTGTATCCCTTACTCAGTGTCCAGTTTCCACAACCATATGATGCGACTAAAAATACCATAACATGAGTCAGGCACACTTTTGTCTTCAGAGTGACATCTTTACTTTTTAGCACTTTAAAGAGGTATTTTGCCACAGCTTTTCTCAATGCAATGCATCTTTTGATTTCTTGACTGCTGCTTCTATGGGTGTTGATTATAGAACCAAGTAAAGCAAAATTGTGGACAACCTCAATCTTTTCTCCATTTATTATGAAGCTGTGTGTACTAACCCACTTGTAAGGAACTTTATTTTGTTGATAAGGAAGCGCAACCCATACTGAAGGCTATGTTCTTTGATCTTCATCAGTAAATGTTTCAAATCCTCTTCATTTTCAGCAAGCACAGTTGTGTCATCTGCATAACACAGGTTGCCAATGAGCCTTCCTCCTATCACGATGTCACATTCTTCTTCATAAAGTCCAGCTTTTTGGATTATTTGCCCAGCATAGAAATTGAAGATGTACAATACAGCCCTGACACACACCTTTTTTGACTTTAAACCAAGCAGTGTTTCCTTGTTCTGTTTGAATGACTACCTCCTGGTCCACATACAGATTCCTCATGAGTACAATTAAGTGCTCTGGTATTCTCATTCTTCCCAATGTCATCCATAATTTATTGTGATCCACACAGTCAAATGCCTTCAGTATATCAGAAACCCTTACATCCAGTTTCTCCATAGAGGAGGATAATGTTCTGTTGCTTAATTTCCAGTAATGCCTGTCATGCAGAAATGGAGATTGTCTGTGTCTTGTTCTCTTTACTATGCCAATGCATGTACATTTAGTGATTTTCTGACAAGGATTCTCCTGAAACAGAATCAGGTATGTAGGCAGTTTGCCATTGTGATGGACTGATGGAGTTGTAAATGTTAGTGAAGTAGATTTTAGTTTTATAATATTGATCACATATAATAAGAGCTACTTACTATACACTAGGCTCTCACTGTTCTAAGCAATTTACCTTAGGAGATAAGATAGGTGCTGCTATTATCTTATTATACTGTTGAGGAAACGGAAACACAGTTGGGGTAAGTAATTTGTCACACAGTTTGAAAGTAATGAGTTAGAACTGGAGCTTAGGCAGTTTGATTTGACAGAACTCTGGCTTTATTCTTGAGAATTATATTTATTTATTTATTTTGTGGTGCTGGGCCTTGTATATCCAAAACACATGTTCCACCACTGAGCTACAATCCTCAAGAGTTTTAATAACTGACCTAGAAGATAACTGGCAGGGGTGAGGGGAAGACAAAGAAGAAAGAAAAGATTCAGCAGTCTTGAGGACTGTCAAAATGAACACTGCTGTATTAGTTAGTTTTGCCTCTCTGTCACCAAAATTCCTGACAGAAACAACTTAAGGAAAGAAAGGATTGTTTGGGGTCACGGTTTTAGAGAAGTCAGTCCATTCTCCCTTGGCCCCATTGGCTTGGGCAGGACATCATGGTGGCAGGAGTGTGTGGTGGGAGACAGCTATCACTTCAAGGAAGATAGGAAGCAGAGAGAGTGATAGAGAGAAGTCAGAGATAATATATCCCCAAGGATATATTGTTCCCAGCAACCTACTTCCTCAAGTCACATCCCACCCTCCAAAGTTTCCACAACCTCCCAAAACAATACCACCAGCTGTGGACCAAGCATTGATACCAGGGCTTCAAACCCGTGAAAAATTGGGTTCAGGTTTGGGTTTGGGTTTAATGTATTAAAACTTAGAGGGTTTGGATAGGGTTCAGGTTCAAATTTAAACCCTATATGTGTAGATAGCAGGGCTTCAACCAGAACCAGAACCAGGACCCTGAACCTATTCCAATTCAAGCTTTAAAAAATTTTTTTTCCTGAACTCTAACCTGAACCCAGATCTAAACCTGAACCCAGCGAGAAATTGGGTCTGGATTCAGCTTTTAATGTGGGATTTGTTTGTTTGTTTGTTTTTGGTATCATTACCTATTTTTAAATAGAAGGAAAAAACATTAAAATTTTTTTTATTCTTCTGTCTACACATAGGATTAAAACTTTAAACCCAGAGCCAAACTGAACCTGAAACCTTTAAATAAATTTTAACATATTGAAACTGTACCAGAACCTGAACCCCATTTCTCATGTGTTTGAAACCCTGATTTAAACACAGGAGCCTGTGGGGGATATTTTATATTCAAACTACTGCCTAGGAAGCTTTTTGTTTTTGGGTGATCAGGATGGAACCCAGGGCCTTGCACATAATAGGCAAGCACTGTAGCACTGAACTGCGTGCTCAAGCCCAAGTGTTTCCTTTTTCTTTTTCTTTTTTTTTTTTTTAACTTGGACCTTTCCATGTAATGATATCAGATTGGAATCTTGGTGATCCACTAAAAATTTGTAGAATTTATTCAACTTACCAAGTCACCATGGCCTTTAGTAGTTGAGAACACACAAAACTGTACAGGCAAGTCCCAGGTGTACAAGTCTTTAACAATAGCAAAAGCCTGGAGGCAAAGGATACATCTATTTTCAGGGAAGTTGACTAGACTATAAGAATTTAACAAATTTTAGTGTAGATCCACACTAACACGGTATCCTTAAAAACAGAACAAATAAAAAGAGCATGGGAGAATGGTTAACAAAAGGACAGAAACAAGTACTTAAAGTATTTACCTGGGTAAGTAGCTGCCTTTCTATCTCAGGTTTAGTTTGAACTTTAAGATAT
>VMDO01003712.1:0-111725 GCA_007922755.1 Pedetes capensis | reverse complement strand
AAGGTAAGAAGAAAAAAAATGACCCTAAAAAACATGTCATTTCTGTTGTTTGGTTTCAGTCTTTTCAGATCAGCTCTGTTGTTATTATTAGGTGCCATCAAGTCTGGTCTAACTTCATAGCTACCCTCATAGGGTTTTTGATGGCTGATTATTTCAGGATTGTTTCAGTAGTGAGCTGCCATGTCTTTCTCCCTTTTTTTGGTGGGGGGGGGGAGCTGGGAGGCTGGAGGGTTGTGCTGGGGATTAAACCTGGAGCCTCAAAGAAGTCAGATCAGCCCTATAATCTTTAGAAAAACTATTTAGTAAATGAGCCAGTATTTTCACCAATGCTAAGAGTAGCTTCTTCTTACTTTCTCCCCAGTTCTGACCCTGGCAAATTTACAACTTTGCTTGATGTTAAAGGTCAAATCCTGAAAATGCAGAAAGTGTTGGGGTTTCATTTCCTTCTCTTACCTGTTAATGGTAATGTTTTGACTTTCGAATGCTGCAGTCAGCAAACTTAACATTTCAGCAACCAAGAGATCTCTGTAACTAAAGGGTCTTATTGAGCTGTGACAGCTGCCAGCCAAAAAAAGGACTTTTTCTGGGACTAATTCCCTAAGCCTTTAGCAGCATGGCTGGATAGCAGTTGGGAAAACATCCACCAGATGTAAGAAGCCAGGGAATGTTTTAATGAAAATCTGGGGAGAAGGCAGAAATCCTTACTTAACCTACATTGGCTATAGAAAAGAGGGATGGGATGAAGCCAAGTGGGCAAAGTCCCTGGGATAGGACAGTCCCTAAAAAGTGCTTGTGGCTTCTTGGTTGGCTGATTCTACAGGAAGAAGCACCCTCAGGGCTAATTTCAAACATACAGGAAAGGAATGTGGAGCAGTTGGTTTTCCTTCTTTTCTTTGTTGGTTTACCCAGGATATCAGTTAACTATCCCCTTCTGTCATGTCCTCTTTTTCATCCTCTGGCTTAAGTAACTAAATATGTTGTTGTTAGGTGCCATGGAGTCTTTAGTTTTCAATGGCTGATTGTTTCAGGATTGCTTTAGGAGTGGATTGCCACTTCATTTTCCTTTTCCCATAACTAAATATAGAACATCTTAAAATTCTTATTAAAACTCAGGAATGATAACATAAAAAAGAGAGAATATGGATTGATAATGACTGCTTTTCTAAAAAAGCACTTTTGTGTTCTTACTCATTTGTTTTCCAGTGTTGGGGATCAAACCCAGTGTCTTATCCTATCCTAGGCAAGCTGTCTACTACTAAGCTACATCCTGGACCCTTAATCTAGTTTTTAATCTAGAATCAATATTAAGCCACTCCTTTCCATCTTAATAAAACACCAACTCTTGGGAGCTATAAAACAAATACATCTTTTAGATAAGCTTAAAATTTTATTAGTCTGCAGCTGTACCACTGTGGCATCTGATCCCGTCAGATCTCAGATGTTAAGGAGGGTCAGGCTGCATTAGTAGTTGGATGGGAGACCACCTGGGAACACTGGGTGCTGTAGGCTTGGGAGAAGGATCTAGCAGCCCACTCCCCCAAAAAACAATCAGCCACTGAAAACCTTATGAATAGCAGAGAAGCACTGACAATAGTGCTGGACATGGCACAGTGTCAGAGAGTGTTTCATCTGTTGTATATACGGTCATCATAAATCTCACATGACTCCATAGCACCTAACAACAACAACAACAAAATTTATTTAGTATAGTAACTTACTTGCCTGCAGTCGTACCACTGTGGTGTCTGATCCTGTCAGATCTCAGAAGCGAAGCAGGGTCAGGCTTAGTTAGTACTTGGATGAGAGACTGCCTGAGAATACCAGGTGCTGTAGGCTTGGGAGAAGGACCCAGCAACTCACTCACAAGAAACAATCAGCCACTGAAAACCCTACAAATAGCAGAGAAGCATGACAGTAGTGTTTTGCCTATTGTCTGTAGGGTCACTATGAGTCAGACACCCACTCCATGGCACCTAACAACAACAACAACAATAGTAACTCACTAATAAAATTTGAAATATCCATCCGACATAACAGAATGATTGGTATTAGGGATGTAGGGACATACCTATCTTCTGAGAAATTCTCTTTCAGCTATACATAAAAGTAAAGAAGGAAAAATTTTCATTATTATAAAATACAATTTAACAGAGTTCCTGCCCATTCCCCACAAAGGAAGCCATGTGCCTTCTCTTTAATAGCATCAGGGCCAAGCACACAGTCTGATGAAGCTCCTACAGGCTGAATGGTGTTCATTCTCATTTTTCCATAGCTGTGATTGGAATCAGTCTTGAAATGACCGTGCTGTAAATGGGACCACAATGATCAAATAAAAGGGTAAACTTAGATTCCTTTACATTCTAATTTGGACAGCACTCTTGATTTTCTAATATGTCCAAGGAAATCTTTTCACCTCTGTAGAAGAGAGATAAGGATGGTTAACCGAGTAGTGTTGCTTGCTACGGGCCCAGCATTTGTACTTTGCCTATAAATCACTGGGTAAAGGAAAAACACTTGATGGTTTTCCTGCTTGCTTGAGAAACATATCTATGTAAAAATGATAGAGGAAGGGAAAAGAGGCAGGGTGTTTTCCTTCAGGAACCTGGCTGAGGAAAACAAAGCTAACAGCAGAACACTGCAGAACACATAGGTTTCCAGTAGTATATAAACTGTCCTTTATTGAGAACTAAATTACTACAGTCGTATCCCAAGCAAAAAGAACCATTTCTTTTTAAGGATAACAAAACGCTCTCAAGATAATGACTCACAGTTTTATTAATTCCTGATTCCAGTAATGGACGCAATAGCCTAATCCTGGTGCACACCCTTCAGGAACCCTCAGCAACCATTCACCATAAAAAGTCACCTAGCTAAAGAAACTTACAAGGCAAAGGCATGGAAAAACAAAATGGCCAACAAAACCAAACTGAAGACAAGGCAAGATTTGTGAGATCTAATTAAATATTACATAGGATCATGTTTATGAAGCACTTAACTCATAGCTATAGTAAAATTGTATTTATAGTTTCCAGTATGACTAATGATGGGAACAGAAGAGAGTAAAACGGCTGGAAAGAGAAGTCAGAAAGTGGCTAGAGTTAGATTTGGTAGGCAAAGACAGAAAAGGCTCATAGAAAAGGAAGAGTCTCAGAAAGAATGGAAAAAATATGGTTCAAAAAAATCTAGCTCTGATCTGCCACCATTTTCCTGTGGCCTTGAGTTCCATCAGAGTTCACTGAGGATCCAAGTTCTGGGCACTTGGGATGAATAAGCCAGTCCTTGTCCTAAGCTTACAAGTTTCTTTTTTATTCCACAGCCTGTCTACCATTTGAAAATTAATAGGGTTGGCCTACATCACTGTTGCTCAAAGTAATGTGGAACATCCTTTTAAAGGAATGGAATGATTATATTATTAGTATTATTAAATTACTCTGGTGGCAATGTTACTTAAACATGAACATCACCATCCAAAAGAAGCACAACCCCTTACTTTACAGTTGTCTTTCAACTATACTACCCTTGAAAACTTATAAACCAAATGTAAACACAATCGATCCTAAGAACATTTAATTGGATGTGCAGACAGTGCTTTTTAACACAAAGCTGCTCTTTCCATCACAGACAGGCCTTCATGCATTCAGTTCTGCCTGTTTTTCCTCCGCCTGCAGGGAGTTGAAGAGTAAATATACTTCATGGTATTAAGTTTCCCTCTTTTATTTCTGACCCACAAAATTAATGAGGATGCTATTTAGACTGAAACACTCACATTGCACGGCAGGACACAGGTGGCCATGCAGGTGATCCAGAATAGGCTCGTATTCTTTTTTCTAGATTGCTCTTGGAATACAAACGCAAAACTTTAAAAAATGTAGTGTCCTGTGTGTGTGTGTGTGTGTGTGTGTGTGTGTGTGTGTGTGTTTTGAGAGAGGTTCTCACTGTGTCCTAGCTGGCCTCCAACTCATGATCCTCCTGCCTCATCCTCTTGAGTGCTGCTGGGATTACAGGTACGTGCTACCATGTCCAGCTGTTTAAAAAAAAAAATCTTTAAAAATTTGTGGCCTTTAGAAAGCCTGTGACTCCAATTTGAGGAACCCTGAACCTAGTGATCCAAAAGTCCTTTTCAATTTTGTTTCTTACTTTTAGGAACTTTCTCCTTGATGGTAACTTACACATAGTAGGTACTCAATAGATTTAAATTGATTACACTTTGGTTTATAAAATTATGCCTTCCAATCTTTTTAAAAAAGCAGAGATTTTTATCTGCATAATTTTCCTGGTACAGTTCTAAATGACATATTAAATTTAGTAAATTTGTCCAAATATGCCCTTGTAGCAAACTAGAGAATAATAAGATTCTGGGACTGTTATATCTATTCCTCATACTAGGAGATGTTACTGTGCGTTCGGGTTCTCTCAGCCTGAATGGCCATGCCACCTTATCTCCTTTCTCTGTAGGCTACAAGGGACAACAGAGTCACATTAATGGGGAAACACCAGATCAAAAGTCCAGAAACCCAGCCAGTCCCCAGAGCCACTTAAAATTCTGAGCCATCCTTCAGTCCCAGTCTTACTGGGGTCCCATCCTGTTATGGTTCCGTTTCTCAGAATATCTTGAGCAAAAAGCTATCAGCTCCATGCCACAGAGTCTTCAACTGTAAAATGGAGGTAATAGTAGAACCTACTTCATATGATTGGTATGAAAATTAAATGAGGAAAGAATTTAGAACCATGATTGGCACATACCTGCTATTGTTGTTGTTAGGTACAGTTGAGTCAGCGTCCAATTCATAGTAACCCTACATACAAAAGGCAAAACAGTATTGTTAGTACTTCTCTGCTATTCATAGGGTTTTCAATGGCTGGTTGTTTTTTGGTAGTGGTTGCCGGGTCCTTCTCCCGAGCCTACAGCACCTGGTGTTCCCAGGCAGTCTCCTATTCAAGTACTAACCAGGTCTGACCCTGCTTAGCTTCCAAGATCAGGTGGGATCAGATGCTAGAGTGATATGGCTGCAGGGCATATACATAGCCTTCAATAAATGTTAATTCTAATCAAAATTATTGTTTCCACAAGTTTGAATTACTTGGCCTGGTACTCTACCCCTTTCTTTCTTTAAGTGCCAGGGATAGAGCCCTGGGCCTGGCACATGTTGGGCAAGTACTTTACCACAGACCTATATTCCCAGACTGGGACTCTGTGTCTTATAGGGAAACTTCAGTAAAACAAACAGGTAGTGGTGTTTCCTTCTGAGTCTCCTTGAAACCTCATCTGTGTTAGTAAAGAAAGATGAGATTTCTGAAAAGGTGACAATTGTGTTGGTCAGTTCAAGCTGCCATAACAAGTTATCATAGACTGGGTGGCTAAACACAAACATTTATTTCTCACAGTTCTGGAGACTGAGAAGTCCAAAACCAGAGTACCAGCATGTTGGATTGTGGTGAGGTCTCCCTTCTGGGATACAGACAGCTGACTTCTTGTTCTATCCTCAACATGGAGGAAAAAAGGAGAGAAGGTAAGAGAAGAAAGAGAGATTGATTTACTCTCTTTCTAACCCACATTTGGGGCTTGGATTTAGCTCAGTTGGTAGAGCGCTGCTCTGCAATCTCTGAGGTCCCGAGTTAGATTCCCAGCACCACAAAAATGGGAGAAGGATGTGGCAACCCACTCCCAAGGCAATCCCAAAACAATCTGCCATTGAAAACCCTATGAGGGTCACTATGAGTCGCACACGACTCAACGGCACCTAACAACAACAACAACAACCCACATTTACTCACCTACTCATCTGCAAATCTCTATGGTGACTTAAGCAGGTTCAACTGTACCATTAAAATAAGTGTTAACCCGCAGCTGACAGACCTTGGCGACACCAGTTTCACAAGTGATTAAACATTCACAAAGCATGGGCTTCCATGAGAACTGTGCAGGGAAGGGCTAGGGCTTGGTGACCTGGAGCTTTGCCTGGAACTGGCTGAATGACTGGCAAGGACTTCACTCTGAGAGCCTTGGTTTTTCCCCGTGTGCAATGAAGACATTGAACTTCTGTGGATGGTCTTCAAGATGCCTTCCTGTTCTAAATTGAGTTGAATTATGCTCAGGTAGTTGTAGGAAGATATAAAACAAGCAAAAAAGGCACAACTCAGAAGACACCAAATTACAATAGAGAGTGGAGAGATTTTAGCCAGCTTACAAGATGATCCTCTGATTCTCACCTCCTGGTATTCATAGTCTCATGGTGTCCTCCTCCCACACTACATAGGGCTGATGTAGGTAAGAAGTAGGACATTCCACAAAGGACAAGGTGTGACGTCTGAGGCTGGGCATAAGAGATATTGTGACTTTCATCTTACCCTCTTGTATCACTCGATTTGGGTAAATCCAGCCACTGCGTCATGAGGACACTAGAGCATGTGGAGAGACCTCCATGGGGAGGAACTGAGGCATCCTGCCAAGGTACCATCTGAGGCTCCATCCTGGAAGCAGGTCCTCCCACTCCAGTCAAGCCTTCAGATGAGTGTGGCTCAGTCAATACCCTGACTGATCCTTCATTAAAAACCCAACCCAGAGCCAGTCAGTCAAGCCACTACTGAATTCCTGACCCACACAAATCTAATTGGAATCATAAATGCTTATTCTTATTTTAAGTGACTAAGTCTTTGGGAAGAATTGTTACATAAGCAATACATAGGTATTAAATGTCTTTAAGGAAGATGTAGTTGTTCTTGAAGAGGGGTTTATATAATGCACGGGATATTTTACCTTCATTCTTTAATTTATGCACTCATCAGAACATTTATCGAGAAGCCGTTCTGTGCCAGGTGGCCGAAATTTGAGAAGTTCAGGAGCAAATAAAGTTTGCTGCCTTTAAGAAGCTCATAATTGGGCCAGTAATCCCAGCAACCTAGGAGGCAGAAGCAGGAGGATGGCAAGTTTGAGGCTAGAGGCAGCCTGCATAACTTAGCAAGACCCTATCTCAAGATAAAAAAAACATTTAAAAAGAGGGCTGGAGGTGCAGTTCAGTGGTAGAGCGCTTGGAAAGTATGTGTGGCCCTGGGTTCAGCCCCTCAGTACAAAAATAAATAAGTAAATAAATAAAAATTTATAATCTGGGATGGGGTGGGTGGTGGCAAGCCACAAATGCCTCTAACAGATGTGCTTACACCCCTGCTTTCACATTGCATTTTCAGTTTCTGCTGGTGTTCTGAGAACATCAACTCTGGCTGTGACTCCAGTGGTTGAAGAGAATGCTCATCAGCTCTGCCGCACAATTGTGTTTGGTTTTAATAAGAGTGATCAATACCATCAGTTCCCCCTTTAAATGCTAATGAATGCTTTAACACAGCAGATGCAGACGTACAGTACACTGCAGATTAAAATTAGGCACAAAATTAAATTGCTTACACATAGCAAAGGAGCCAGTTTGGACATCTTGATAATCAGCCACAGCCAGCTGACAAATCTTGAATTGTCCCGGCACCGACACAAAGCCTCCGCAGCCTCAGCCAGAGCAGGCGTCATCTGGCAGCTCATGAGTGGGCCTGGGGCCTTGGTTGGGAGAAGGACAACTTTCAGGGCAGACTTTCATTACCACTCCATGTGTGTTTAGAAGCGGCCACAGCAGGACTGTAGAGGGCATTCGGGTGAGGAACAATTTAGGTTCATTAAAAAAGCAGATAGTGGGCCCCCAGAAAGGAAAGACACATATTCAGATTCTGTAAATGTCCTAAAGGACTGCATCTGTGGGTGACTTTCTTGACCATACATACTATTCGAGTCTTTTCCATTCCCATGTCAAGTGTCCATTGAGAGCCTGCATTCATAGTGCTATGCTAAGGGTAGAAATTCAAAATGGAAATGAGCACAATTATCTATGATGCAAGGGGAAGCTTCTTGGGAAAAAGCAGATTGGCCTTTCCCTTGGGGACCTTGGCACACCCAGAATCTGCTTTTAATAATATACTCCAGAACTTAATCAGTGTCTTAGAGTTGTGCTCAGGGACCAACTCAAATTGCAAAGTTCACAAGAAACTGATGTATAAAATCAGAATAGCAATTATTTTATCATTAGACCTAACTTTGGGTGGATTTGAGACTCCAGTCAAGGTCCCTTAATGAGTATGGAATTAGAAGAATTTAGGGAATTTGATGATTTGGTAGGCTAGTAAGTCAGTTAATCTAGTCACTCAATAGAGTACTGCCTATATTTTAGTGATACAGTGGTGAACATCTTGGTTATTCAATGATATTTATCTCCCTCTATTGTCATTGTCCCCATATTTTCTTGTTTGTATTTGCATGGCTTATTATGCTATTAGCTGCATGAAGTCAAGGATTGTGCCTATCTTGGTCACCACTGTATCACTAGAATGAACACACAGGGTGGGCCTGATAGGGTCTGGGGATCCTAAAGGAAGCAATATCTTAGCTGCCAGCCAAAGGATGACTTAGCCAAATGACACAGGGGCAGCTGGTTGGGGGTGTATAAAGTTTGGAAGACAAGATAGTATGGGGACTAATTCAGTTTGGCTGGGTGTAATGTTTGACTGCTTCATGATAGGGATGAGGAGATGATGATGCAGAAAAGGTTCATGACCTGGGTCATTTGACCATCTGCTCCACAGGTCACTTTGGGAGGGCCTTGCTCGACAATACTACCCAGTTTACATGTGGTGGGGCACGTTGTGGCCTGTGTGAAAGTCTTGCTCACATAGAATGCCTAACCTTTTCCTTCTGCTGGACCTCGAGGCTGAATGAGATTCAGCTAGGTGATAGGAAGGGATTTTTCTGTATAGTGAATGGAACATTGGCTATTGGTACTGAATCTTGATTTTAGTTTTGCATGTACCATGAGGTCACAAGTCTGCTTCATTTTTTGGCTCTGTTGATTTGGTCAGGCATGATTTGGCCCACTGATTAGGCAATGGGCAAGGCAAGGGAGTGAGAGAAAAGTCACTGACATCTGGTACAGTAATGCCTTGACACTTTTGACTATGGATTTGGCACTTTTCCCACCTCCACCACCTCATAAACCAGTTCCAGTAATAGCACATAGACAGGAAGGAGCTGAGTCCAGGTCTTACACTCTCATTTCCTCAGGGCACCCTGACTTCACAGTAGCTTCTCAAATCCAACAATAGCAAGAGATTGTTATGAACCTCCAAAGTACAGTCTTTATAGTTTCAAGTTTCAGTGATGCTTCACCCTAAACAAGTCAGCACAACCAAATCTTATGACAGAACAGTTTCTGGGGCCAGAGATCCAGAAGCATACCACACATCTGTACCAACCTGTTCAGCTGGAAGGATGGATTACAGAGAAGGGCCTTAGAACACTTGTAAAATGTTTTGGTACATCTGAGTTGGAAAAGGTGCAGTGAAGTCAAAATGACTTGAGGTGTGTCCAGGATGTTCTGACCTATTATTTTGAACTACTGGAAATTTTGACCACAGTGTTTTGACCCCAGGACATTTTGACTCTGTATTTTTAGATAAAATAATTTCATTGTAATTATATAAATATTAAGAAATGTTTTTCAAGAAAGAACTTCATGGAGTGAATGCCATTATGTCAACTTAATTTCTTGGTTAATTTTCTATCTAACATAAAGTCACTTCCCATTTTTATATTAAAATTTTTATTGTACTAGTTTTCCCCTATGGGATCAACTATCTTCAATTTAAATTTTACATTGAAGGGGTTATACATCAATTTTTTGTTCATATTTAATTCAACAGTTTACAGCTTTTGCTTCTGAGTTTTCTTTTCTAGCTTTCTAAGCCTAATCTTCCCAAGCTAGACTTTATTGTCCTAAATTACATTGTCAATTGTTTTACACATTGCAGTTTAATTTTTGTTTTTTATGAGCTATATTCATTATGTTAGCTGAAAACAATATTTTTACTTTTTGAGACAGAGTCTCGCTAAATTACACAGACTGCCTCTGGTCTCAAACTTGCAATCTTCCTGCCTCTGCCTCCCAAGTCTCTGGGATTACAGTCATGCACAACCACACCTGACTATTATTATTTTTGAGCTACATCCCAAGCCCCTATTCCCGCCTCACCTTTGGCAACTGATTATTTTGATGAAAAAAGTCCTGTTAATTCCTGCTCTAACTCTTTATTTACATTCATCTTTCAATCTGAAGGGGCTGGGATTTAGCTCAGTTGGTAGAGTGCTGTGCTGTAGTCTCTGAGGTCTTGAGTTCAATTCCCAGCACCGCAAAAATGGGAGAAGGGCCTGGCAATCCACTCACAAGGCAATCCCGAAACAGTCAGCCATTGAAAACCCTATGAGGGTCGCTGTGAGTTGGATACCGACTCGACGGCACCTAACAACAACAACAACAATTCAACCTGAAAGACACTTTTGGTGAATAAGCATCATTTAAAAAAAAAAAAAAAAAAAAGAAACAGCAACAATGAAACCCCCAAAAAACAAAAAGTAAAAAACAAGCTAGAAAGCACATCCTACTTATCATTATTTTTTTAACAACCAAGAAGCAGCCTGCAGATGTTCTTGTTTTGATTTGGACTGGGAGCACTGATGCTGACAAGTATTTTTCCACGAGATATTACAAATTGGTCAGTTTTGTGGGCAGTTGGAATAACTTCTTCCTGGTCACCTACTGCACTTCATAGGTCTGAGATCATGCAGTCATTTTACTACCAACTTGGCTTTTCTAATCAATGGCTCAAGAAAGCAAGATAGGAGGAAAGAGTCTGAAACAAGCTATCATTTGCACAGCACCTTTAAGCTGGTGTTGTCAATAGTTCCCCAGAATTCATATTTGGTTTAATAATTAAAGCCACATTTTGTGTTCCTTTCACAGTGACTGTCAAGCCTGTGGTTAGCTACTTATCCAAAAATTCTAATCAAAGAAATTATTTTATTTTATATTTGGAAACAGTATGATATTAAGATAGTAAACTATGTATTAGTCTGCTTCTTTAAAAATTTAAACATGAGAAAAGGACAAAAAGGAAAAATCAATGGAAACAGATTGTGGCTGATATAATTAACCTTAGTGAGAGAGGAGCCCGGTAGAGAAGGCTCAGAAACTTCCAGAGAGGTTGGTGGTCCACGATGGAATTGAAATGAAAACCTTGCTAACTGATCTTCATTTACATTCTCATGGCTTTGCTTGTAAATAAATGCAGATGGAAAATAAGGAGACTTTTATAAAATCAAGTTGTTGAGTCAATGTTTAGGTCATAACAGCTTCCCTTGTAAACGAAGGTCATTTCATTTGATTTAACGCTTAATTTAATGCTACCCAAATACAACTTTCCCCAGCAGGCCCCAAGTTCCGTATTAAAGCAGGGCAGCTCCTCTGAGAACATGTGCACATATTTCCATAACTGATTTCTATTAAAAGAGGACTCAAACCCACAGAATTATGAATGTGCCATCTGGATTTCAACAGAGCCTTGAGAATCCTAGGCAGGGCAAAGGACACTTGATGTTCAGTGTTAGTGAATACTGAACAGAATTTCAGAATATCAAAAATAATATTTATTTATTTGACATATAATACATTTGCTGCCACCTGACTTTTTGATGATAAAATATGAAGAGTTTTGCATGTTAGATTCTAGCATTCCTGTCCCAAACTGTAAGCAGTCTCTTTTTCACCCTCAGCTGCCTAGAGCTGTCTTGCTGCAAGGCTGGTATTTAGTGTCTTGCTCAAACAAGGATGTTGGTAATTTTAAGTTTCTCTGGCTTTTAGCCTGTGATGTTATTATCCTGCTCTCTGTCTGTTTTCTTTTAGATTTCAGATTTCTGACATTCCAGGAGGACTTTGTGGACTGTTGCTTTGCCCTCTTTGTTCCTTCTTTGGTAAAATGTGGAAGAGAACATTCAAAAGGAGTCCTGGGAGCTTTTCCCAGCCAATTTAAGTCTTTGGTTTCTGATGAACCTTAATGAATGAGACATGCATCATATAATCAACACTAAGTTCAATAGCCATTTTTATTACCTAAAAATGACAAGCCAAATCAGTTCAGTTCTGACCTTGATAAAAACACAAATATTTTACTAAAATAAATACTAAGGTAACAGGGCTGAGATGAGGGTGAGATGAGTGAGGTATTTGCCATGGGCACCAAAGTTGTTGTTGTTGTTAGGTGCCGGCGAGTTGGTATCTGACTCATAGCGACCCTATGTACAACAGGCGAAACACTATTGTCAGTGCTTCTCTGCTGGGCATAGGGTTTTCAATGGCAGATTGATTTTTGGGAGTGGGTTGTCAGGTCCGTCTCCCAAGCCTACAGCACCTGGTGTTCCCAGGCGGTCTCCCATCCAAGTACTCACCAGGCCCGACCCTGCTTAGCTTCCGAGATCTGATGGGATTGGATGCCACAGGGCTAAGGCTGCGGGTGCACCAAAGTTAGGGATGCATTAAAAAAAACCTCAATAATAAGGATAAATGACATTTTAATGCAGTATTAAAAAATAAAACCAATTCAAAAATTCATGATAAACAAAATATCACAATTTTAAATAAAGACAGGATCAGCAACAGTGCATTGATGAGCATATTACAGCTTTAGGAGAAAGAAAAAGTCAGTAATACTGATTTTATCTTTATCTAGAATTTTTATTTATTATTTATTTATTTATTTATTTATTTTTCTTCTGGTGGCCCTCACTTGTCTTATCCTGATCCCAGCCCTGCTAACCAGAACAATAGTGCTCAAAGGTGAAAGATGGCGTAGCTCTTTCTCCCATAATATCACTTCGGGGGATGAAGTATGGATAAATGAATAGTTATTTTCAAGTCGTTACCACCATTAGGTAACCAACACCATTAATTTTGGTCATGGTTTGGCTGTAGTCTCAACTAGAAGATATTTCCCACCCAAAACCAAGAGGAATTGTCTTCTTGTTAATTGAATTTAAAGATATCCTATTATCAAAATGCATTGCACGAATAAAAGAAAAACCCACTTAGGAAAGCCCATTTAGTTCAATTCATCAGAAGTTTCTGCGCCCACGGTAGTTTCCTCTGGCTCTTTCTTTGTTGGTCTTGGCAGGGGAGGGCTTGTGGGACTTCTTCCGGTATTCCACTTTGGTCCATCCTCCTTCGCTCACCTTGCTGTCCTCTTCACTGGCTCTAGAGGCAGTTTCGGTGCGCAAAGGCATCCCTGGGATGGTCCTGGGTAGGTGGCGGTCATTTGGGCTTCTCTTTAAGTCAGGAGACTGGTAAGTACTGAGTGCTGACTGGGATACTCTATAGAACTTTCCAGAATATCTTTCTCTTGAAGGAGCAGAATGCTGACTTTTCCCACTGTATCTTCCTCTAGGGGAAGAATTGAGGGAGCCACTACCCCGCTCATATTTGTTCCTGCTTCTGTCTGAGTAGCGACCCCTCTCTCCAGAGCTGTCAGTGTTCAGACTGGAAAAGCCACTGTCCTTGGAGTTGAGATGCAGAGAGGAGAAGTTTTTGGTCAGCCCGTACTGAGTGGGAGAGGAGCTTCTGGATTGGTTGATAGGTGTGATCTGCTGATATTTAACAGGCACCTGGGTCCGCCTCACTGCAGCAGCATATGAATCCTGGCCAGCTAAGTATTGGAAGAAAGGTGACCCCAGAATGGGATTGCTCTGGGAAAGCTGCAAAGACGTGTTGGACGCAATCTGCCGCATCCGCAGCGTGTCTAACCACTGGCAGTCAGCACCTGTGGGAGAAATGGAAACAGGCCTAATTCATAAGCCTGTCTCAGGAAAACTCAAGGCTGCTTGGGCTGGCCCAACTTTTACCACTCCTAGAAATTCTAGGCTAGGTATAAAGGCATTTTCTTTACTAGTAAAAGTACTTTTCTTCTTTTCTGTTTTTAAGTAAGGACATTGATACTTAACTCAGCACATGCTGTGTACCTGGCATTTTTATGTGGGCTTCACTTATCATCTCACTTAATCCTTCCAATAATCTTGTCAGGCAAATATGAATTAATGATTTTATTCTACCAACGAGAAAGCTTGAAGTCCAGTAACTGCTCAAGGTCACTCAGCCAATAATGTTAGGTCCTTCTGCATCTAAATCTCATCTTCCTGCTTAGCTGTGTTGTTACTTCCAGAAATTTAAGTGTGTGGGGGTGGCAGGCATGCTTTGTAAACCAAAGGCTTTTGGCCAGTCTATGCTTTTAAGCCCTCAAGGACCCTTCAGGTTGGTAAAAGAAATGAAGTTCTGAATTGAGCCAGCTGGAGACTGTGTGGAAGGAAGACAGTGCACATCTGCAGAGAAGAGGTGCCTGAGATTCAGCAATGAGGAAGGAGTTCAGCATAAGAAATGAAGCTTTATGGTGTGTAGGAAGAAGTTAAGGAAAAGGTTCTTAATTAGGAAAGACCATTTCAATGAACAAGGATGCTCCTCACTTCTGAGATCTTTCCCATCTTCCCCAGAGCCAAACTGTGTTGCCCTTGTGATAGAGTTCTGGGTGGTGATTCTCTGGCACTGTTTGTGCAGATGGAGGTTTCTGGAAGGAAGCAGAGCATGCTCATTTCTCTCGGCCAGCAAGTGGCCTCCCTCACTGCCTAGACACAGGTGACCTACACCTTGGGGTGAGTGACTTTTCCAGACACAGGTGACCTGTATCCAGCCACTCTTCATCACCTCCAATCAGTCATGATGCTGCCGTGTGTGTGTGTGTGTGTGTGTGTGTGTGTGTGTGTCCACAGTAGGAAACACCAGTGTACAGTTCAGTGTACAGTTTCAGTGTACAGTTAAGCAGTGTAAAGTATATTTACATTGTTATGCAACAGATCTCCAAATTGTTTCATCTTGTAACACTGAAACTCTGTAGCCACTATGTGCTGCCTCCGACTTCCCCCTCCTGCCTTCTCCCTCTCCTAGGCAAGTACCTTTCCATTTTTGCTTCCATGATTTCGATTGCTTCATGAACTTCAATGAGTAGAATCATGCAGAATCATAATGCCACCTTTCCTTCCCCTCTACTTTGCTGAAGTTTTAGCTCCCAACAGAGCCCGCAGTTTGTTTGGTCTCTAGCTTCAGTAGCCACCTGTGTGGGGGAAGCCAAGCCCCTCCTGGCTCCAGGGGCAGACTCTGATTAGTCCAAGGCAGACATGCTGATCCCAGGAATGGACAAGCTTCTCCATTCTGGCCAAAGCAGAATCAGAGTGGGGAAGTAGGGAGGGACCTGAGCCCTCATTTCCTCTGGGCATTGCCATATCTTTACATGGAGACTATAAACACAAGAGGATCTAGGCTGAGGGCAAAGCCAGCCCAGTGGCTACAGCAGCACAGGAAGAAGGAATGGGACATCTAGCTGCCTTAACAGAGTTGAACTGGTTTGTCTTCATACAGCCAGAGCCTGCATCCCCTCTGGACTTCTTGTGATAGAAGACAATACATTGCATTCCAGTTTAAACTGGTGGTTGAGGGCCTTTAGAGTACTTTGGAATCACCTGGAGGGCTTCTTAAAATGCAGATTGCTGGTTCTACCCTCAGAATTTCTGGTCCAGTAGGTCTGGGGCGGGGCATGAGAGTTTGCATTTCTAACAATTTCACAGATGACCCTGATACTGTTCATCCTGGGACCACACTTTGAGAACCATTGGAGTGAGCCAGTTGAAACTGGGTTCTCTAATATCTGCAGATGAAAAAGATCTTAACTGATCCAAGTGGTATCTGCTGAGTCTTCACATCACATTGGAAAAAAGGAGAGAAAAGGATTCAAGGAAGATGGAAGGGAGATACCCTAGCTAAAAGTAGAGTAGGTTAAAGGGAGCCCAATTCTGCAACCTCTCCAGTTGATAATCAGACAGAAAATATTTATGCAGAGCAACTCCAGCGGGAGATAGAAAGGTACTGACTATTCCTGTGTACCCTCTCAGAGAAAGATTTATGTTTAAGAGAAGTAAAAGACACCTACTGGTTGTGTGTCTATTGCCCTAATTTGGGAAGGGCACCACCCTGCCTTCCTCCATGTTGCAAGGCATGCTCTCACCACCTATCCCATTGCCTGCGCTCTGCCACCCACCACAATCTCATTGTGATAATACAATTAATTAGTCTATGGGAAAATGCTTGAAAAAAATAGCACCCATAAGTTTTACCCCAGCGATCTGGAATTGGGACTGATAAAATGTCTATCTAGTGGCTCTCAACATAGTAGGATTTGAACTATATGAAACCTGGAAGCTGTTGCTAGACATTTTGTGTCATGTGGGTAGAGAAACAGAAAACCAGCCTCTAACGGAAGAGAAAAATTCAGCAGAGATACAAAGAGAAGATGCACACTGGTGTCACAGGGGTCTTTTGGGGATCGAACAGAATCATGATTATGACAAGCCCTACGTAAGTGAAATGTGCTGTATAAACATTAGTATTTGTAGAAAAAAGTCCCTATAGGTATGCAGGTGGGCATGCAAGGCAAGAATCATTGAATAACAGACACAGAAGAACTTAGGAGGAAAATGCCAGGCTGGGCATGGTGGCTGATGCCTATAATCCTAGCGACTGGGGGTGGGGTGGGGTAGAGGCACGAGGATCACAAGTTTGAGGCCAGAGGCAGCCTGTGTAATTTAGCGAGACCCTGTCTCAAAACAAAAGTGAAAAATGGGCTCAGAGTGCAGCTCAGTATTAGAATGTTTGCAATGCAAGTATGAGGCCCTTGGTTCAACCCCCAGTACAGGGAAGGGAAGGGAAGGGAAAGGAAGGGAGGAGAAAGAAGGGAAGAAGGGAGGGAGGGAGGGAGAATGGAGGAAAGAAAGAAGGAAGGAAGGAAGGGGAGGAATCTTCTGAGAGGAAAGCTAGTGGGAATCAACACTTACTGTGTGGAAAATTCTTTGCAGAATAGCATGCCCTGAAAGGTGTTTGACAATGTGCTTATAGACAAGGACACTTGATAAAAATCCAAGCCTAATCACAATGGTCAGAATGTCCTCTGATGATTACTGCTAAAAGAATACAATCAAATCAAGTGTGTTGACAGAGGTGGGCAAGCTTGGTATGCTGTCAAAGAATTTGTTGGTGGGTTGTGAGAGTTGTCCAGGTTTCTGGGCACGCTAGTTAATGGATATTAAGGGATATCTAGTCTGAAGTCAGGTGTCATGGCCCCTAGCTACTCTGGAGGCTGAGGCAGGTAGATCCCGAGTTCAAGGCCACAGGCAACCTGGACAACTTAGTGAGACCCTGTCTCAAAATAAAAAATAAAAAAAAGGGGCTAGAGGTGCAGCTCAATGGTAGAGCACTTGACTAGCATGTGCAAGGCTCTGGGTGCAGCCCTCCAGTATTTGGGGGAAAAAAGGAATATCTAGCCTGCTTAGCAGGTCAGACCTCTTCATGGGACAAAGGGGCTCCTAGAGATTAGGCTTGCTTAACTCAGTGACACCAGCCCTCAGGGTCAGCAAATTACAGCCCGTGGCTTTGTTTCCCTGCCAAAGAACCTTCTGACATGGTACCACAGGCACAATCAGAAAACCCGTATTTCTGGTTTCTTTGACAAGTATATTCCACATGGTAAAGAGGGAACTGCAAGGGAAGTTGCATACATCTGACTGCAATGTATTTAGCTTGTTAGCTTGTCTCAATCCTATAGGGTTATTAGAGTTTCTGGACCTACAAAGCTGAAGGTCAGACCTCTTCCTTGAATCCATGAAATAATGACTCATTTGACAGTCAGTGAGCTGACCTTCCTCGATATTATTCTAAATTGTTTCTTTACATCAGCTATGCATTTAAAGTTTTGTCTTTACCCTCTATTCTTTCCTACTTTGCCATCATTTTTCTCTCTATCATTCCCTTCGTCTCTTCCTTCTTTCCTCTTTTCCTCCATCATTCCCTTTCTTTGATGCATCAGTGGTGTTCAGGACTTAAGAAGTCCTGATGGCTTCACTAGCTTTGTAGAAATGTTGCTAGACATAGCAGAGTCACATATTTATCTATGGACATGCTTTTGTTTGTTTGTTTTTGTTTTTTAGTTATTCCCAGTACTGAAGGTTGAACTCTGGGCTCTGTGTATACTAAGCAAGTGCTCCACCACTGAGCTATACCCTCTGTACACTCCCCACTCCTTTTTAATTTTGAGAGAGGGTCTTGTTAAATTACACACCGTGCCTCTGGCCTTGAACTCACAATGCAAATGCCTTAGCCTCCTGAGCTGCTGGGATTATAGGTGTGTGCCATGGCACCCAGTTTATAGACACACTTTTGGAAACTAAATATGCAGGCATATTAATGTATCAATTAATGTGATCATTAATTTTCATCTTTATCATAGCTTTACAAATGTTGAAATTTATTATAATGTGCTCACATTTATGTCTATAAATACTTTCTTTTTTATTGGAAATTTATAAATACTTTCTATATAACTTTTATGGGAGAAGGGCCTGGCAGTTCACTCCCACAGCAATCCCAAAACAGTCAGCCATTGAAAACCCTATGAGGGTCGCTATGAGTTGGATACTGACTTGCTGGCATCTAACAACAACAACAACATATAACTTTTACAGAATTGATATTGTAAAAGTATAAGACGGTAGTATTATGTTAGAAATCTGTGTTTATCCATAGCCTCGTACTTATTTCTGTGATGAAAATTTCACAACTACCTTTTGTACTCTAGCACACATGTAGCATTTGAGTACTAACTTACTTGAGTCAGACCTGCTTCCATGGTTACCCTCTGAATTGCAGAATAATGTCTGAATGGCAAGCTGGACTGCTTTCACTTCATCCTGAGGTTTGCTTCTACTCCACTGAATCAAATGGACATGTTTAGTGCTTCTTGGAGTTCTAACATCACTCTGTCAAAAAAAAAAAAAAAAAAAAAAAGAAAGAAAGAAAGAAAAGAAAAGAAAAGAAAGAAACTCTTGATTAAGTATATACACATTTATGAAATGGGAAGAAAAGAAACTCAAGTTATCATGTTACTTTACTTAGAACATTTTGCATTAGGTAAAATATTCATGAATAGTTTGCCTAAATATGTGAATTTTATTAAGAGGAAAATTGTAACCTTTTATTCCTTAGTGGATTATGGTACTTTATTTCTTTTGTTCTTTCCTCTCTTTCCTCCTCCTCTTCCTTCTTCCTTTTCCCTCCTTCCACCATGCACACACACACACACTCTCTCTCTCTCTCCCTCCCCCCTCTGTGGTGCTGGGGGTCAAAACCTGACCTCACAAATGCTAAGCAGGTGCTCTTCCATTGAGCTACATACGTAGCCCCAATTGTGCTTTAGTTCATAAGGGATTGTAGCACTTTATACCTTAATGGGTTATAACATATTATTCAGTAGATTATAGTACCTAAAAAGGTGGTTGTTTTCTCCCAGAGTTTATAACATTTGGCAAATCTCAACTTATCTCTTTGTTGGCTAAGAAATGCAAAATACTTTCTTCTGTTTTTCATATTTGAAAACAGACATTTTGTTGAATTGACCACCCTTTTGCCCAAGACAGCCTTTGGTTGCAGGGTCCTTGGGTGCACTGGGGAGCACAATGGGACAGATTCCCCATGGGGAGGGTGAAGGGTAACAGGTGCACAGTGAGACAGCATCAAGAGTAAACAAATCAAGATAAGGAGGTGAGGATACCACATCAAGACATAACATGTTTCTATCCTCAAAGCTCCCTCATCACCAGGTATCACAAACCAGGGTAAATTACAGCATCTCCAGAGCTGGGAGTACAACTTAGTGGTTGGGCACTTGCCTCAAATGCACAAGGAACTGGGATCCACCCCTAACATCCTTTCCCCACAAAATAGCTCTTCAAGATTCAATACAATTATGAAAATTTGTTTTTAAAAATGGGGAAGTGAGAAACATTGATACAAGTAGCTCATTGTGGAGTCTAAAAAGGAGGGAGATGACAGAAAGGAAGGGGAACAAGAAGGAGAAGCAGCAAAGAATGAGTGTGATGTGTCTGTAGAACTGCCCGAGGCAGGTAGAGGTGAAATCTGGCTGCTGTAACTGTCCAATTATACGAAGGGCACTTTTCCTAGGTAGGGAGGAATGGTTAACAGGCTTCGAAATGGTCTACACCAAGAATGTCCAAGATTTTGGCTTCTCTAGGCTATATTGGGGCTGGGATTTAGCTCAGTTGGTACAGGACCCCTCTGCAGTCTCTGAGGTCCCGAGTTCAATTTCCAGCACCACAAAAATGGGAGAAGGACATGGCAATCCACTCTCAAGGCAATCCCAAAACAGTAAGCCATTGGAAGCCCTATGAGGGTTACTATAAGTCAGACACAACTTGATGGCACCTAACAACAACCTAACAGGCCATATTGAGTAAAGAAGAATCTATCTTGGGCCACACATAAATTATACCAGCAGTGCCAAAAATACATTCACATTTTAAGACATGTTATCTATGCATTACTTACTGAAGTTGAACTGAATTATGGCAGCAATATAGTATGACATTCTGGATTATGTTCCTACTATCACATGAAACCAGCATGTGACACATCCTTAAAACAACAAAATGGGAAGTTTTCATCCCAAGATGTGTATGCATTCTTTGGCACCCTCTGTATAATATAGTTAGTGCATATACATAATAAGGGGGGTCCTGAAGAAAACAAATGCTGAAAACCACATGATGTTAAAAGATTTTGTAGACCTGTGGATTGGACATGCCTGGCCTAGACTGTCAGTCCTCAAGATCAACCAACCCAAAGGACCTTTCTTTGGGTTTTGTGCTCTGCAAGCAACACTTTGACAACTAAGGTCACTTTGCAGGTGCCTCATCCCTGGTAACCTATGCGTCCTGCAGGTGAGAACACATCACTGCCGTGAGACTCAGTTTCAGGTGGCCATGGTTGGGCTCTGTAATCCTAAAGAGCTAAATGGCAAAAGCCCCTGAACCCATCCCAATGGTTCATCAAGTCCAGCTCCAGGTCTACTTCCTGCATCTCATAGCTGCTGCTGGGAAGCTAAAGGATGGGGTGGCCAAGCAAGAGTGGCAAGTGATTTTATAGCCAGAAAACGAGGGTGTGACCACACCAACTCTGTCACCAAGTACCCCAAACCTCAGGATTTCATCTCTCTAAGTCTGTTTTCCCAACGTGCAAAATGTTTTCCCCATCTTTCAGTATTTCCATGAGCTTAGCGAGACAGAGCAGGTGTATTTGCCTCTTATAGTTCCTCTTTCATGATGAATCCTTAATAAAGCATTCTTGAATGAATGAGTGAAGTGCATGTCCTATCCATGGAAATTGCATACTTCTATTTTCATATGACCCCAGACTGCACCTGTCCAGCCCGACAGACACAGAGTTCCTTTATTTTGTGAGATCAATGTCCCACCAGCCACAGAGATCTTGCTGATTTTATTTTAAAAACTGTTAGCATTAAATATATTTATTGGACACAGATTATTGAAATATATTTATAATGAGATCATTTTCTAACAGTTAATGTGCATCTTGTAAAATTTCTGGTAAAAGTATTTTGGTAAACTGGGTGCAGTGGCTCCCAGCAACTTGGGAGGCAGAGGCAGGAAGACCCAAAGTTCGAGGCTAGAAGCAGCCTGTGCAACTTAGCAAGACCCAAATCAAGGTAAAAATATTATTATTATTTTTAAAAGGTCTGGGAGTTGTTTAGTGGTAGAGCCCATGCAAAGCATGTGCAAAGCCCTAGGTTCAGCCTCTCAGTACAACAACAACAACAACAACAACAACAAAATTCTGGTAAGTTGAAATCTACCTTTTTAATAAAATTTTAAATATGCATTATTGTTCACTACATTGCACAGAAAAGCTTGTTGATTTTTAAAACACAATCAGTTTCTCTCTATGGCTTATAATGCCCCATTGACTTCCCATTGTGCTGATAGTAAATCCAATCTCCTTCCTGGAGCCCTAGGATCTAACCCCACCTGCCTGTCTACCGTCTACCTGTGTCATTATATCCTGTGTCCCAGGCACTGGGACTTGCTATTCTTCTGCTACTTTCTGTCCACCCAATCTAACATGCCAAGTTATTTTCCATTTGCCGTCTATCACTCTTTGACATTTTTTATTTGTGGCTTAGTTATACTCTATCTCCCCCCACTGGAATATAAACCTCAAGAGAGTACAGACTAATCACAGAATAGTACCTACCAGGAGGTACTACAAAATGTATGAATTTCAACTTTAACAGCATACTATTTAAATAATGTTATCCATAATTTGTTATGGTCCATAACAAATTATGGATAACACTTCAGAAAAGGGGAATACCAGAGCACCTAATTGTACTCATGAGGAATCTGTCCATGTGATCCAGGAGGCAGTTGTTCGAATAGAACAAGGAAATACTGCCTGGTTTAAAGTTGAGAAAGGTATGCATCAGGGCTGTATACTTTCACCATATCTCTTCAATTTCTATGCTGAGCAAATAATCTGAGAAGCTGGAAGAACACAGCATCAGGATTGGAGGAAGACTCATTAACAACCTGCATTATGCGGATGACACAATTCTGCTTGCTGAAAGTGAAGAGGATTTAAAACATTTACTGATGAAGATCAAAGATCATAGCCTTCAGTATGGATTGCGACTAAACATCAACAAAACAAAACTCCTTATGACTGGGTCAGTATGCAACTTCACAATAAATGGAGAAAAGATTGAGATTGTCCATGATTTTACTTTGCTTGGCTCTATAATAAACACCCGTGGAAGCAGCAGTCAAGAAATCAAAAGATTCATTGCTTTGGGAAAAGATGTGGCAAAAGATCTCTTTAGAATACTGAAAAGTAAAGATTTCACATTGAAGACAAAGGTGCGCCTGAGTCATGTCATGGTATTTTCAGTCACATCATATGGTTGTGAAAGCTGGACACTGAATAAGGGAGACAGGAAAAGAATTGATGCTTTTGAATTATGGTGCTGGAGATGTCTATTGAATATATCATGGACTGCCAAAGGAACCAACAGATCTGTCCTAGAAGTGCAACCAGAGTGCTCCTTGGAAGCAAGAATGGCTAGACTGTGTCTTCCATATTTCAGACATGTAGTCAGAAGAGACCAATCCCTGGAGAAAGACATCATGTTTAGGAGAGTGGCAGGTCAGCAGACAAAAAGGAAAACCCTCCACCAGATGGATTGACACAGTGTCTGCAACCATGGGCTTAAGCATAAATAAGATCGTGTGCCTGGCACAGGATTGGGAAGTGTTTCGATCTGTATATAGGGTCACTATGAGTTGGACTTGATGACACTTAACAACAAACAACAACATTTAAATAGTATAATTTTTTTTTATCTTTCCATATAAAAACTTCATGGAAACTGTTTACCTGATTTTGATAATACATTCTTTCCCGAGGTAGTCGTGGGGATTATGCTCTGGTCTTTTGAAGAATCACTGATCTCATTTCACCCCTAAACTCTTAGTTCCAAAAAGGAAAAAGTTTCACAAATCTTTTGGTATTCCCAGTGCCTTATCAGGTAGTGTATAGAAGGTGATCAATCAATAACCAATGAATGGATGAAGTGTTACCCAGTCTCAATCAAGTAAGTTTATCCTGTTCTCCTTCCTCCCCAACACTTTGTTAGAGAAATTATATTGATTTTCCTATATTCATTTTGGTTATATAATTTCTCTCTCACTAAATCCCAATAATCTACATGCACTCTGAGGGATCAGATAAATCCCTGTTAACTAACTGATGGTGCTGCCACCAGCCTTCTCCTCAGGAGCTTACCTCATATGTGACTATGCATTCCACGGTCTGATCTTCCACTATTCCTACGATCCACTTCTCCATTACAAATGGTGGCTGAAAAACAAAAGTGAAGATGGTGTAGTACCAGAATGCAGCTGCTTGGCCACAGTGTGTTTCTTTGAGGCTAGCTGTGCCATACACAATTCACAATAGAGGTATAATATCAGATTATCACGAAAGTCATGTTGGTTTACAACATGCAAAATGTCTTGGACTTTGCTCTTCATAAGACATCCTTCAACATCAAATGGTTCCTTGAATGAATGAATGATGCACCTGTTCTATCTATGGTAGATGGTAGACCTGGTTTCCCACAGTCTTTCTCTCTCTCTCTCTCCTTGCGCTCTTGCTCTCTCTCTCTCTCTCTCTTTCTTTCTTTCTTTCTTTTTTTTTTTTTTTTTGGCAGGGTCTTGCTATGTACCCAAGCTGAAATTTGTGATTTGTGATCCTTCTCTCTCAGCTTCCTGAGTACTAGGATAACAGGCTTACCACCACATTGGCCCACAATCTTCTTTTGTGTGATATAACATTTACTATTATTCAATCCCATCATCAGGTTGTCAATTTGTGCTAATGTTTGAAGCATCAGCAGAAAACTTTCCCAAAATTAAGACAAAGCCATAACAACATGAGAAGATTCAGGAAGTATCTTCCTTGAGTGCAAGCAGTAGCTGGTGTTGTGACCTCAACAATCACTCAGCTTTCCAATCTATCAAACTATATTCCAAAGCTACATATACAAATGAAGACATTGTGATGATACTTTCCCACTATATTAAAACAAAGGATTAACAAAGAAGACTACCTTGGATCCTATGTTAATTTTGATGAAAATAATCTCTATTAGAAGTGAGCTGCATGCTCCTTCTAAATTCCTGTCTTTATAGGTTTAAGATGGCTGATAAATAACTGCCCATGAGTTAGGTACAGAAAATGTGATACAGATTTAACCAGGCTACTTTTTGTTTTGTTTTGTTTTTTCTAATACATTAAGATTATTATTGTTTCTGCTGGTATTAAAAGTTCTATACATTTTGAATTGTCTGCTCACTCCTGTTTTCCTGTAAGTCCTGTTAATGTTGGTGTGTGACTTTGCTTATATGGCATTACAGCAGAAATATCTATATTGAATTTTATAACTCCATTCTATTATTTTTTCCATGAGCAACCTCCTTCTGCTATTAGGCAATGACTTGGATCTTACTTCTAAAGTACATAGAAGCAAGGGAACACTGCCACAACCAGAGAGGTCACAGGTAGGGAAGGAGGAGAAAGTACTTACACTTTCTAGTCTTCAAGACATCAAAAAGTAGTCCCAACAACATAAGGAAAAGTTAAAACCAAATCATAACCTTTACAGATAAATAACACCATTGAAACAACTCCCAGTTATGCAAAGGAATCCAACAATGAATATCAAATCAGTCTATTGGATGAATCCACTTGTAAATTAAAAGGACTTGGGTAATTAGCAATCTCATGCCTGTTCAGAGAACACATTTACAAGTCTAATACCATGGCTTTGAAGACTCCTTTTATTTTCCTACTTGTGTTTGTACCCTGGTTCTTTGCAACAAGCTCCATTTTTCCCCCACTGAAACCAAATACACAGTCAATAGGGTATTAAAGTTAATGGTTATTTGAGGTTAGGATGACCATTCTATTGACATCACAGTTATTTACCTAGAGTTGTTGACCTTACACCACTGAAATTTTATATGTATTTTTTTCAGTATGGCTGGGACAACACTGAATTTTTTCCTTTCTGAGGGACAAATTAAGCATTTCTGTCAATCTTTTTTCAGTGTTTCTGTTAGTATTCCCTAGAGAACTAACATGTTCTCTGATCACTCCAGGGATTAATAGGTGTGAACTCCAGGAAGCCATTAAGACTTCAACATGTGCCTCATAAATAGCCTTATCTCAGTCCTTCCAGAAATTGAACTAAACCAAGAAGTCTTCTCCCTTACAGGTTTCCCAAAGTTTGTTGTTGTTGTTGTTAGGTGCTGTCGAGTCGAGTCCGACTCATAGCGACCCTATGTACAGCAGATCGAAACACTTGCCGATTCTGTGCCAGGCAAATAATCTTATTTATGTTTAAGCCCATTGTTGCAGACACTGTGTCAATCCATCTGGTGGAGGGTTTTCCTCTTTTGCGTTGACCTGCCACTCTTCCAAACATGATGTCCTTCTCCAGGGACTGTTCTCTCCTGACTACATGTCCAAAATATGTAAGACGCAGTCTGGCCATTTTTGCTTCCAAGGAGCACTCTGCTTGTACTTCTTCTAGGACAGATCTGTTGGTTCTCCCAAAGTTTAAACAACTCAAATTTGAAGTAAATGTTTTCACTGATAACATTTTAGTTCCTTTAGCAAATAAGAAAGTAAGGATAAAGAAATGTAGAAAGAAATTTTTAAAATTCAATGATAGTTTTTTACAGTGCTTTTTAGTTAACACAGCATATATAGGATTTTAACAAAAAACTATTATTGTCTCAATCTGCTAAATAAAATGTGCCTTTCAACAGACAGCTTGAGACTGGGCTGATGTGAGCATCTACAAGCACAAAAGCAGACTGCTGGGGTATTTTAATGTCTTTGTTTGATATCTGTGAATTCAAAAAAGCTTTTAAGCTGTAAATAGAACCTTACCTTTGTTATCTTTAAAATCTCTGCATCAGGTAGGTTAGTGTTGAATGTTACATCTTTTATGTACGTTATTGCAATTTCATCCCCATCCATCTCCATATACATTTTCCACTTACAATCCTGGAATTAAAAGCAAAATTATAGAATTGAGAAAGTGAAGCAAATTTTTTTAGTCTCAATGTTTTATAACATGCAGAGTATTCTGAATAAGGTATTATAGGTTGTGTTTTCATTTTTCAATAAAAGAACATGAAATTAGATCCCTTTGTGTACCTAAGGAGCCCCCAGTTACTACAGCCTTGAGACATAATTTATCATTTCAAATGTTCTATTATAGGAGTTACAAATGCAAATTCCTAAAGGGGCCAGGCAGATAATAAAAATGAGTAAAGCCAGGTAGTTTCATCATTATAGAGCCTTAAGGTATAATCTTTCAAAATAAGTCCATTTTATTTACATATTAAACATTACAGGAGTATATTCTCATTGCTATAGAGGAATATGGCTTTCCTCTTTTTTTTTTTTTTTTTTTTTGAACTGTATGGCCCTCTTGATCACCTTTCATTTTCCCAGTATTGATAATGACACAGGTTCAAGAAGCAGCTCACTTTCCTCTTTATAGGGAAGGAAACAACACTGCAAATGTGATCATGCCCAGCAACTGACAAGTGGGGCAATATGGGGAAAGTTAGAGATTCTGCAAAGCTGATGAGAAGTTTCCCTAAAGGTACAGCTAGCTGCTTCCCAGCTTCTACTGATTATTCATTCCCATGTGGGAATATGAGTGCAGTTTTTCTAGGCCTTTAATGTTTCATGAAAACTTGGAATCTGAATTCTTATGTGAAATCTTGTAATTTTAAAATGATGGTATTTTAGTTAAATTTTTAGTAATGCCACCATATAATGAAAACATGTTCTACATCATTGGTAACCAGAGGAATACAAATTAAAACCACAATAAGGTACCACTACACACCACTAGAGAGGCTAAGGCTGATAACATCAAACATTGACTAGGATTTGAAGGTACTGGAACTCTCATGGTGATGCTTAATCTTCATCTTCACCTTGACTGGATTTAGAATCACCTAGGAGATTGGTCAGGCACACTTTTGAGTGTTTCTGTGAAAGCATTTCCAGAGATTAACTGAGGGTGTAAGACTCACCCTGAATACGGGTGGTACCATTCCATGGGCTGGGGACTGGATGGAATAGAGGGGGAAAAAGAGAAAGCCAGCAGAAAGCAGGTATTCCCTTTCCTCCACTTCCTGGTCAGTCATGAAGTGAATTGCTCTGATCCATCATGCTCTCCCCAGTATGATGGATAGACATCTCTGGAACCACGAGCTAGAATAAATCCTTCCTTCCTTAAGTTGTTCTGTTAGGTATTTTGGTGATAGTGACACAAAAGTAACTAACTTAGTCATGCACTATTGGTGGGAGTATGAATGATACAATCACTTCAGAAATAGTTTTGGCAATTTATTATAAACCTATGTCTATTCTATGATCTGGAAATTCTACTTTGAGATAATTACCCAAGAGAAATGGAAAAGACTTGTCCAGGTATATTCTTAGCAGCTTTATCAGTATAGCCAAAAAACAAGATGAACTCATAGAATAAACTATTACTTAGCAATCAAAGAAACAAATTATTGGTTCATGTAACAACATGAGTACATCTCAAAAACATTATGATGAGTAAAAGGAGTATTACACAGAAAAATGAACATATTAATGATTACTTACATGACATTCTAAACAAAACTAATCTATAGTGGAAAGATCTGAGAAGAATGGTTACTTCTGCAGATGGAGATTGACTGGGAAGGTTATGAGGGAACTTTTTGGGTGTGGTAGTGTTCTACTGGCAGAAGTTAGCGCAACACAGATGTATACATCTGTCAAAATCCAGTGAAAATATACTTAGGATTTCTTATTGAATTCTAGCATACTAAGGTATTTAGGAGGAAGTGTACTGATGTCTACAAATTACTTTGAAATGCATCACAAAATAAGGATTGATAGATGGCTAGAGGTCTACAGCTGTACTACCCTGGCATCCAGTCTCATCAGATCTTGGAAGCTAAGCAGAGTCAGGCCTGGGTAGTACTTGAATGGGAGACTGCCTGGGAATACTAAGTGCTCTAGGCTTGGGAGAAGGACCAGGCAGTCCATTCCCAAAACAATATTAAAACAATCAGCTATTGAAAGCCCTATGAACAGAGAGAAGCACTGATAATAGTGCCAGTTATGGCATTGTGTCGGGTAGTGTTTTGTCTATTGTGTATAAGGTTGCTATGGGTCAATGTGACTCAACGGCACCTAATAACAAGATGGCTTGAGAGCTAGGTAGGTAAGTGATAAGGCAAGTATAATAAAATATTAATGGTTGAATTGAGGGGGTGATTATATGGGGTTTGCTATAAAATTCTTTCAGTATTGCTGTATGAAGAATTTAGCAATGAAAACATTGGAGGACAAATACTGTGTTGCAATTCAAAAGAAAAAATAAATCCATGTCTTTGTGCCAAGCTGGACCCATGAACAAATTTGCATTCTCTCTTATATTTTTTTGAAGAATGAATATTATGAGGGATTAAGGATAACGTACCATGCATCTCATGCTACAACTAGAAAACGCTCTCATGAGAGTAGACCTGGAAGGTTTCCTAGAGCAAGTTCAGACACAATTCTCTGGAAAACAAACAGCAGAGGCTGTTGCAACTCTGTTGGCTTCAACAGGACCCTGGGGAGCCTAGTGTTTTAGGAGAACCTTTGGAGGAACTGTAGAACGAAGCAGGGCTCATGACTAAGGGGAGGTACCCTCCCCCTAGCCACACTCCATAAGATGGAGAGCCAGCTAGCGAAGGAAAAGGTCTACTCAAAGACGTGCAAACCTAGCTGTCATCTAACATCAGTCAACTTAGTTGCTGAGAATTGACAAATTTCTTAGTAAATTCTTTGTTTTGGAGCCATTGCTACCCAGGCAACATGGGCCCTAAGATAACTGGGCAGGATAATGACTATTTGGGGTCCTGACTGCTCTTCTCTGAAATAGCCAGAGCCTCTTCAAGGCAGTGGATAGGATAAAAAAAAAAAAAAAGAGATGAGTTTACTTCTGATTCTTTTGCCTGTCAAATTGGGGAATTATGTTAGTGAAAAACAGTCAAAAGACTTTGAACTGCACGTGAATGCTTTGCCCTCATCTGATGACTTGGATGCTCCCTGCTGGCATCATGCTTCAAATCAGAGACTCCTTGAGCTGTCCAAGGATCTCCACATTAAGATGGGGTTGACAGATGGGAACTTCCACTGCTAGAGTGCTTATTGTGCTCTAGGCACAGTGTTGGGCACTTAGACCATACAATTTTATTTGATGGACATAATAACCCTGCAGATCAGGTCTATTTCCCCTTTGGATCAATGAGAAGAATGAGGCTTAGGCAGATTAAGGAACTTTCCTGGGATTTCATAGTCAGGACCTAGTGGAGGTGGGGTTAGGAAGGCGCCAGGCTGCCTGACACAAAGTTGGAGAAGGCACTCACAGGGAAGATGACTGGGGGCAAGGGCTGGACCCACTGGATGGTTTTGCCACAGTCCACAAATGGGTGAGACATTGACAACAGGCAGGAAGGAGAAGGCTCAGAAGATTTTGTTAATACAACCAAAACAGTAAGAAGGCAGGGGTCCTGCCTGCAGCAACTGCTTTTTTGCTCCCCCAAATCCAACTTGAAACATTGATCCAAATAAATAGGGTTATAAACCTTTTATTTTTTTTAAATTCTTTTATCTGAAGAAAGCCCTTTAACAAAACCATAAAAGAGATAGCTGCAGAAGCAATGTAACTATAATCCAGGAAGTTACAAGACAAGGAGGGGCATTATCATTTCATCAAATGGTAGATGCTGCTTGTTATAAAGCTGAGTGAGAAAGAGAATACATTATTGTCATGGTTAGGTGCTACTGAGTCAGGGCCAACTCATAGCAACCCTGTGTGCAACAGAACAAAAATTCCCCGATTCTGTGGCATGCACATGATCTTATTGATGTTTAAGCCCATTGTTGCAGACACTGTGTCAATCCATCTAGTTGAAGGTTTTCCCTTTTTTTTGTTGACATGCCACTCACCCAAACATGATGTCTTTCTCCAGGGACTGGTCCCTCCTGAATACTTGTCCAAAATACATCAGATACAGTCTAGCCATCCTTGCTTAAAAGGAGCACTCTGGTTGCACTACTTCTAAGACAGATCTGTTGGTTCTTTTGGTAATCCATGGTATATTCAATATTTGTCTCCAGCACCATAATTCAAAAGCATCAATTCCTCTCCTGTCTCCCTTATTCAGTGTCCAGCTTTCACAACCATATGATATGACTGAAAATACCATGGCATAAATATATCAAGCATGCCTTCGTCTTCAATGTGATATCTTTACTTCTCAACACTGTAAAGAGGTCTTTTGCAACAGCTTTTCCCAATGAAATGTGTCTTGTGAATTCTTGACTGGTGCTTCCATGAGGGTTGATTGTAGAACCAAGTAAAGCAAAGTCTTGCACAACCTCAATCATTTTTCCATTTATCATGAAGTTGCTGACTGACTCATTTGTAATGATTTTTGTTTTCATGTTATTGAGTCACAATCCATACTAAAGGCTGTGTTCTTTGATCTTCTTCAGTAAATGTTTCAATCCTTTTCACCTTCAACAAGCAGAATTGTGTCATCTGCATAACATAGGTTGTTAATGAGTCTTCCTCTAATCATGATGCCACGTTCTTCTTCATAAAGTCCAGCTCCTCGGATTATTTGCTCAGTATAGAAATTGAAGAGATATGGTAAAAGCATATAGCCCTGACACACACCTTTTTTTACTTTAAACCAAGCAGTGTTTCCTTATTCTGTTCAAACAATTGCCTCTTGTCCATGTATAGATTCTTCATAAATACAATTAGGTGCTCTGGTATTCCCATGTTTTGCAGTGTTATCCATAATTTGTTACGATCCACACAGTCAAATGCCTTTGCACAGTCAATAAAACATAGATATCTTTTTTGGTAATCTCTGCTTTTGGCTAATATCCATCTGATATCAGCAATCATGTCCCTGGTTCCATACCCTCTTCTGAATCTGGCTTCAATTTTCCAGCATTTCCATGTCTATATACTGTTACAGTCACTTTTGAATGATCTTTAGCAAAATTTTGCTTACATGTGGTATAATATCATTTGATAGTTTCCACTTTCAGTTGGATCCCCTTTCTGGAGAATAGGCACAAATATGGATCTCTTCCAGTTAGTTAGCCAGGTAACTGTTTAACAAATCTCTTGGCATAAACAAGTGAGCACCACCAGTGCTTCATCTCTTTGTTGAAACATCTCTATCAGTATTCAAGGATTTGTCAATTCTTTCAAAGCAGCTTCCATTTCATCCTTCAATATTCTTTGTTCCTGATCAAATACAACCTCTTGAAATAGTTGATTATCCACCAATTCTTTTTGGCATAATTACTCTGTGTATTCCTTCCATCTTCTTTTGATGTTTCCTGCATTGTTTAATATTTTCCCAGTGGAATCCTTCACTATTGCCACTCCAGGCTTCAATTTTTTTCTTCAGTTCCTTAAGCGTGAGAAAAACAGAGCATGTTGTTCCCTTTGGTTTTCTATCTCCAGCTCTTTGCATATGTCATTATAATACTTGATTTTGTCTTCTTGAGCTGCCCTTTGAAGTCTTCTGTTTAGTTTCTTAACTTTGTCATGTCTTCCTTTTACTATAGCTGCTCAACATTCAAGGGGAAGTATCAGAGTCTCTTTTGACAAGTAATTTGGTCTTTTCTTTTTTTCCTGTCTCTTTAATAACATTTGGCTTTCCTCATGAATTATGTCTTTGATGTCATGCCACAACTCATCTGGTCATTATCATTATCATTAGTGTCTTGAGGTTGTCTCTGAACTCAGGTGGGATACACTCAAGGTCATACCTTGGCTCTCATACACGTGTTCTAATTTTCTTCAGTTTCAGTTTGAATGTGTGTATGAGCAGTTGATGGTCTGATCCACAATCAGCACCTGGTTTTGTTCTGACATTTGATATTAACCTTTTCAATCATCTCTTTCCACAAATGTGGTCAATTTAGTTCCTATATGTTCCATTTGGTGAATTCCATGTGTATAGTTGCTGTTTATGTTGGTGAAAAAATGTATTTGCAATGAGGTCACTGGTCTGACAAAATATCATCATGCCATCTCTAGCACCGTTTCTGTCACCAAGACCATATTTTCTGGCTCCTGATCCTTCTTTGCTTCCAACTTTTGCATTCCAGTCACAGTATTTGCCTAAAGCATTAACTTGACTTGCCAATCCCTTGACTTTTACTTGTAGGAATTTTCAGGGTATGTATAATTAAGAAAAGTAATAGAATTCCTTAAACTCTGCTAGATTTCAACTTAACCTAAGTTTATGTGTGGCATTTTTGCCAACTAGTGAGTCATAAATTATCAATGAGATTGTCCACAATTATCAGGGTTTAACAAATAATTGAGTTCTACAGACACAAACACAGACACTGAGATACCATGTAACAAATTCTTAATCAATGGATCACTGAAAAGGCTTTCATAACAAGTAAGATGAATTAATTACCATTAACATCACTAAAAGTAACAATTCCAACTGTCTATTAGCTAAAATACCTGTTTACATCTTGGTAGTGGTAGGGACCAAGCAGTGGAACTATGGGCTCTGGTTTAAAAATTATTCACTTTACAAGGATGAGCTGGTATTGACTTTGGCTTGATGTGAGTGCTAGAAATTTGAGTGCTAGTTTTGAATAGGAGATACACAAGAGAGCTTTGGCTGTCTGTGAACAGCTCTCATCCCTGACAGCACAAATCAAATTTTGGCAGCACTGGATTCTGAGACACCCCATGGGAACTCAGAGTACTCCTTTTCCAAAACCTTTGCAATCCTGGCTGTCTGAAACATACCTGTTGTTCATTCATTTGGTTCAAGACACTGATGATTCTTACTAAAATGAAACCTCCACATGTCTTGTTATGCTGTGGGGACTTGCATGTTGCTGTGATGCTGAAAACTATACCACCAGCAGATACCAGCAGGGCCACCTATGGTGGACAGGTTTCAGCTGAGCTCCCAGACTAAGACAGACTAGGGAGAAGGACCTAGCAGCCCACTCCCCAAACAATTAGCCATTGAAAACCCTATGAATAGCAGAGACGCACTTAATATAGTGCTATAGTGCTTCATATAGTTAAATATAGTGCTAGAAAATGAGCCCCCCAGGCTGGAAAGCATTCAAGAAACCACTAGGGGAGAGTTGCCTTCTCAAAGTAGAGTCGACCTTAGTGACAGGAATGAAGTAAAGCCCTTGGGACCTCCTTTTGTTGATGTGGCATGAATCAAAATGAGAAGAAACACAGTGGCGGCAACAATGGGCTCAAACATAAAAAGATCGTGTGTGTGGCACAGTGTTGGGTAGTGTTTCGTTCTGCTGTATTTAGGTTCACTGAGTCGGATCCAACTCCACGGCACATACCAAGAATGACAATTAACATGAAAACATGAAAAAAGATTGCATTTTAAGCTAGTACTGTGGGAACATAGTGGGTAAAGTGGAAGATCACAAGTTTACAGTTCCACTATCTGGGTGTGACTCTTCATTTTTGTTGCTTTCCCTCCTAACCAGAGCCACCTTACATAATCTTTCAGAACCTTAGTGTTAGTGTTCTTTATTCACAAGTGGGTTGTTGTATTGGGTGGCAATTAAACGAAATAATATAAATGCATTAGCTCGCATTATGTTAGAACCAAATTAGGAGTTCAAAAAGGAATAATTATTCTTTCCAATATGGTCACCAGAACAATTCCAATGAGATTAAACTAACTGGCCTGCCATCCAGCGGTGAGGTAAGGGAATGGGACAGAGGGCAAGGGAGCTTTGATGGGCAGAAAGCTGCAAAGAGAAGTCTAGACAAGGGACCATGCTAGAACACACAGGCTGGCTCAGGGCATCTTACTTACATCTGTGGATCCAGAGAGCACTGAATAACCCTGGGACCAGTGTTGAAAAAAGAAGGTACAAGCTGGGCACAGTGGCTCACACCGGTAATCCCAGTCAGTAGGGAGGCTGAGGCAGGAAGATTGGGAGTTTGAGGCCAAAGCCAATCTGCATAATTTAGCAAGACCCTGTCTCAAGATAATAATAAATAAATAATGGAATTAAGTTAAAAATGGGCTAAGGGTGCAGGCCAGAGGTAGAGCACTTGCAAAGTATGTGTGAGTCCCTGGGTTCAACCCCCAAGCATGAAAGAAAGAAAGAAAGAAAGAAAGAAAGAAAGAAAGAAAGAAAGAGAGAGAAAAAGAAAGAAAGAAAGAAAGAAAGAAAGAAAGAAAGAAAGAAAGAAAGAAAAGAAAGAAAGAGAGAAAGAAAGGAAAGTGCAACTGAGTGGCAGCATAACAGTGACTGATTGACTAGTTTTAGGAAATAGAAAAAGGAATAAGCTATGTCTTCTTTTATAAATGGGTTACCTAACACCATTTGTTCCCTTCTGTGCTTCAATAGATACTAAATGCAGCCCTACTAATAGAAATCATCAGATGCCTGGAGGTACAGTGGCTATTAAATGTGATTGTCAATCAGACAGCCTTATCTTGGTCAAGGTAATTGAAGTACAGAGAGATGAGGTAATTTGTCTAAATTCACACAGGTAGCAAGTGGTGGGCTGAGTTCAGATGTGAAACAGTGTAATCTCTCTTGGTGCTATGAAGAGTAGATCTCCTGTATAAGTCAGTTTCCCATCACTATACCAAATACCTGAGATAATCAACTTATAAAGAGAAAAGGTTTATTTTAGTTTTCCGTTTGGGAGGTTTCAGTCCATGATCAGTTGGCCCCGTTGCTTTTGGGACTATGGTGAGGAAGCACATCATGATGGGAGTTGTGATGGAACAAAAACCATTCGTCTCAGAGACAGACAGAGATCATACAATCCCCCTCAAGGGTGTGCCACTAATGACCTGAAGATCTCTCGCTAGGCCCACGTTACACCACCTTCAACAGCTCCACACTGAGTACCACATCTTTAACACATGGACCATTGAGTGTCATTCCAGATCCAAACTATAGCATTTCCCCTCATTCTTTTCAGAATCCTGAACTTTTCCTTGTTATAGATTAACAAAAGGAAGAACAACAGTACCAGGAAGTCTCATTTTCCAAAGTCTATATGAAAGGCATAAATTGCTAATAATCTAAATTCTCCTGGTGAACTCCTTTATAAGTAAGTCTCCATGACAGAGGTTGAAATACTGGCTGTATGAAGTCAAATATAGCCAATTATCCCTCCATTGTTGAGAAAATCACTGTTAAAAGGCATATATGCCACTTTCCTCCAGCCACACACAAGACTAACTACTGGCTTTGTGGCTAAGTATGATTATTACCATCCAAACCAGGAACAACCAGCTCCTGTCTTCTTGACAGATACAAAATCAGGAAGATGGGTCCTGCTTACCCTTGATCTTTATTTCATAACTAGATTCCCATCCAAGAGGACATGTGCACTGCCGGAATAAGTATCCTGATGCACCTTTCCAGAGAGTGTCCATTAGAAAAGCTGGGCCCTGGGAAGTGTTTTTGCTAGGACTTCAGTTAGTAAAACATACTTACTTGAAACTTTCCATTAGCTAGAAAATCTGACTCTACACAAATCTGTAAGAAACAAATAGAATCTTGTTGGGGAGGGGAATTTTTGCATTTGAAACTAGTAAAAAAATAGGACAATTATGCTGGGTGCCCAGGATGTACATTTCTCTGAGCAACTGTTGAAAAACCTGGATAATTTTAGGAGCAAGTGTGTAGTTAATAGAAGATGAGAAAGCAATCCAATTGAACTGCATTGGGATGGCCAATTATGTGAAAAAAAATTTTCTCAATTAAGATCACTGGCCAACTAAAGCAGAAACTCTTCCTGTGAAGATAAAATCCTAAACAACACTCAGTTAATGCCAAATTAAGTATCTCTTTGTGAGAGATCACTACTATCCTTTATAAGCTGTTTACAATTCTCTGGAATGCCAAGATAGCACAAATGACACCAAACATAGACATCCCTTCTCCCTCTTGAAAAAGAGGGAAAAAAAGAAGCTCCAGAAAGGAAGAGAATAAAAAGAAATAATCAAGATAGAAGTAGATTTTCCAAGTAGGAAAAAATAAAAAGATTGAAAGTGGCACAAAACACTAAAAGTTTGGGGCAAGACAGAGACAATACTCTCTATATACATATTTTCCTCTACCAACATTTAATTAGAACTATCAACACTGTAGAAAATCTTTTAAAAATCTAAGGCCAAGTTCATTTAGAAAAAATTCAAAAGGAAAGAGATCCCCAAATAGGCTTTGAGGCTTTTATAGATCACCTTTACCTAAAGGTTATTGTTGTTGTCGTTAGGTGCCGTGGAGTCGGTATCCGACTCATAGTGACCCTACATACAACAGGCAAAACACTATTGTCAGACCTTCTCTGCTGTTCATAGGGTTTTCAATGGCAGATTGATTTTTGAGAGTGGGCTGCCAGGTCTGTCGCCCAAACCTAAAGGTTACAGACATTTAAAAAAAATTAAAGTATTTTTTTATTGAGGTATAATTTGTATATAATAAAATGCACAGATTTTTAAGTGTACAGTTCACTGAATTTTGACCAACTATATACTTGTATAGGGCTGGGATTTAGCTCAGTTGGTAGAGCACTGCCCTGCAGTCTCTGAGATCCCGAGTTCAATTCCCAGCACCGCAAAAATGGGAGAAGGACCTGGCAATCCACTCCCAAGGTAATCCCGAAACAGTCTGCCATTGAAAACCCTATGAGGGTCGCTATGAGTCGGATACCGACTCCACGGCACCTAACAACAACGACAACAATATACTTGTATAACAACTAAACAAGAAAATTGTTTCTAATATCCCAGAAAGTTCTCATGCTCTTTTCCAGGCAAACCCGCTCTGCAACCAAGAGGTTCCCACTGTTCTGATTTCTACCATTAGGGATTAAATTTCATAGTACCACTTGTGTATGTCTGATACAGTGTTTCTGAGATCTAGCTGTGTTATTTAACCCTCACAGTTTTAGCCTGTTCTAGAGAACACTGTCCCCACTTTACAGATGAGGACACTGAGGCTCAGAAACTGGAGAGTTTTGTGGCAAGGTCATTCAGCCTTCCAGAACTGGAATTCGAGGACTGGGCACATCAAGTCTAATCTTAAAGACACTGGTTTTCAAAATCTCCGCTCCCTCCTTTTCCCCTATGAATGGAGAAAAAGTAGAATCACCTGAGAATACTCAGGGTTTTAGCCAAAAGGCCCGAACTGAGGAAATATTTTCAAATATAAAATAGAGTGGTCAGAATACACTTTTTAAGATGTGAGAGGAGAGAAAGGTAACGGTCTATGGCAAGTAATTGACAGTCATGAAACATAAGAAGTAATGCCAGATGAAATAAAAACACGATATAAATATTGGTTATGGTGGTGTTAAAAGTAGTGAGGTGATGATGATCCAGGCCTTAGAAGGCTCCTTTACATGTGTTGTCATCATCTAGCTCAGCTGCAGGAACCTGCTGTGTTAAAGGCAGGAGACTGGAGCGTCCTGTGATAGCACCTGGGTTATTTATCATTAAGTATAACCCTGCCACACTATATATTATTATGCTACCTTTAAAAGGAGATAATACAAGTATGGTTAATTTGCTTCTATTCTTTATCTATACAGTGTCATGACCCACCATGGCTTTGTCCCATGAGATTTGTTTTTCAACCCAAAAGAAATCCACAAGAAACTCTCCCTAAAAATTCCATTAATAACCTCTTTCAGCGTGTATAGGTTGCGGGGTCTGGAACTAAGAATGTTTTAATCTCTTCAGCAAAACAATGTCTCATAATGATGTACAGGACTATGGCTGTACTGATGAAGAATCATACATAATTCAGCACCTTTCACTTTGGCACCACTGTGATATCCTCATTAGCCGTGGCTCACAGTGTCTGTCAGATGGTGTCCATGCGAACGCAGGCATTATATTGTCTTTGAGATGTGCAGCTGCTTCCATGACACTGCCAGTATATAAAAACATGACGCCAGTTTGTTTTATTTAGTGCTAAACCTTCCAGTTTGTAAAAACAAGGCTGACACAGAGCCTGACATGAGGCAGTGAAAATAATTAGCTCTCATTTTCTCAGCCTCCTATTTCCTTCTCCCTGCTGTGTTCTCTTTCCACTAAACCACCACATGTCAGTCGAAATGGGAGGCAATTAGTGGGCTCATTTCAGTCCCCACAACTGTGCTGAAAAGAAAGTATTTATGATGGCACAATGAACAGCTGAAAGATTAAATAACATTTGCCTTTTGAAAAGAAAATGACTTCTAGCTAAATGGGCAATTTTTGATTATTCTCAAACAAGCTTAGAGTAGTTGGTTTTTAAAATACAAGAAAGGAAAATGAGTCATTTTTAGGTGAAAGAATCAAATAAAACTTGACACAGTAATGCAAATAACTGATGTTTTATTGCAAAATATGTAAATGCATTATACCCTTAACAATGGCTTGTGTCTAAGGTCAGGGCAGACTGGTGCCAAGTAGACACCAGTGGAGATAAGGTTTTTATATTGCCTTTTGGGGGATTTTTATTGGAGTTATGTATGAAAAAGGGACCTTAGGGATAATGTTAAAATAAAGTGAAACAAATCAAGTGAGACACTCTTTCATAGGATGCATTACACACTTGACTATCTAACATGGTTCTGAGAGTTGACATGTTTGCAAAGGTTTTTTTTTTTTTTTTTTAACTATTTGAAATTGGAAGATAGTAGGTATTCCTCTTGGAAAAGAAATAGTAAGCCTCGCTATTGATTTGTGCATAATTAAGTATCTACTGTGTCTCAGACTGGGTTTCTTAACTAATCTAGAAGGCGATCTGGCTTACCCAAAGGCTGATTAAAAATTTTTTTTAATACTGGGAAATCTGCTGCAAATACACTTATACTCAGGGCCCTCAAAATACAAAAAACAGCTGTATTACCTGGTAAGTTCTTTTCCTTCCACCTCCATGACTCTAGACATGACTCTTAGAAATATAATCTCTGAAAAATTACAATCCCTGACCTAGGGAGTGGGCATTGTTTATCAGGTGACCTAGTCTCAACCAAAATTTGAATGTCTAGGATTAATATGGTTGTCATGCATCCTTGACTGCGCAGCACAGTGCTTTTAATTTTCCTTCAAATATCTGTCCCTTTTGGAGTTGATTATTCTCAAGATCTAATTTTTGGGTTAGAAAATATAAGTCACCATGAGTACTGAGGTCTTCTCTCTGCAAAACTTACAGTGACCTTCAGAAGTTTTGAAAACCTGCTTCTAAAAGAAAAACCTCCTCTACCAATGTCAACCACTCTGCCTGTCCTCATGGAGTTAACTAGGATGATTTTCAACAGTTTTTAAAAGAAAGGCCCAAATTTAAATTTTGTTTCTCTGTCTCCAAAGTCCATTATTACTTTTCATAAACTTGAATATCACTTTTTGACTTATACAATATGGTCAGTATAAGACAGTACCATACTATGAGACAGTGTTGACTCAAGGAGACTGAAGCTAACAATGGATTAATTAGGAGACTAGAGCTATCTTTGGGCTGGGATTTAGCTCTGTTGGTAGAGTACCGCGCTGCAGTCTCTGAGATCCCGAGTTCAATTCCCAGCACCCCAAAAATGGGAGAAGGACGTGGCAACCCACTCCCAAGGCAATCTGGAAACAGTCAGCCATTGAAAACCCTATGAGGGTCGCTATGAGTCGGAAACGACTCGACAGCACCTGACAACAACAACAACAAGACCTATCTTTAAGCCCACTACACTTAGTACACTGGAAACCAGCAATAATGCATTTATAATTCATTCAAGCTTATGTCTTCTCATATATGCTTTGTTGCTATTTGCTATTTTTAAAGGAATTCGTCATCCTGACTAAGAAGACTAAGAGTGATACAACAGTGTGCTGGAGCCAGCTCTCACAAGCTGATTGCTCCCAGCTCTTCCCAACCTCAAGTTCAATGGTGTCAGATTGGTAACTTGAAGTCAGCCATGGTGGGAATATTTACACCATGGAAATCTGTAAATGTTACAAATCAGGGCTGTTTTCTCCAGTTGTTAGACATTCCCTGCAATGCTGGCATGTACACATGGCTGCCGTCCATCAGTAAGTATGCACTGAGCACCTCGCCCAGTTCTGCTCTAGCACTGTCGGCCACTGTCCAACCCATCCAACAGAGTATATTGCCACACTCTGTAATTAGAAATCAGCAGCGAGTTATGTAATTGTAAAATTCTGAGCTGCATTTGCTTCTTTGCTGTCAATTAAGACTTGTGTTTCTTTCTCTTTTTAAAAGACCACTTTATGGAGGTATGATTGACATGCAAAAAAGCTGGACATATTTAATGTGAGCAACTTGATCAGTTTGGCTGTAACACTTGGGAAACCATCACTGCAACCCCCGCCATTAGGCTAGCTATCACCTCCAAAAGTTTTCTTCTGCCCTCTTGTTATTATTGTTATTCTTACTTTCATGATGAGAAGACTTAATGTAAGACCTGCCTTCTTACTAAATTTTTTTTTTTTTTCAGTACTGGGGGTTGAACCCAGGCCCTCCCACCTGCATGCTTTGCAAGTGCTGGACCACTGAGCTGCGCCCCCAGCCCTTTTTTTTTTTTTTTTACTTTTTGAGACAGGGTCTCGCTAAGTTACAGGCGATCCTCCTGCCTCCGCCTCCCTAGCCGCTGGGATTACAGGCATGCACCACCACGCCTGGCGCCCTTCTTACTAAATTTTTAAGTACATAATACAGTATTGTTAACTATAGACTCTATGCTATATGGTAGATCTCTAGGACTTATTCATCTTGCAAAACCAAAACTTTGTGCCTTTTGACTAATAGCTCCCTGTTTCCTCCTTTACAAAACTTGTATTTCTAATGGAACCCTACTGTTGCACTCTTATGTACTGAAGCACATGTATAAATACATGTCTGCATACATATATTGCCTCCCCATAGTTGATAATGGGAAATGAACTTCCTTACACTAAATTTTTAATAAATGCAACATATATCAAAGTAGGAAAAAGGGCTGCTTTTAGCTGTGTTGAAATCTATAAAAGGTGTTGGCTTTATATTTCCTTACAAAATCCTTTTCTTTGTGCCCTGTTATTTTATTCATGTTTATCTATCCATTTATAAAAATTACACAATAGGGAAAAAAGCCCTATTTGACAGTTTTTGATATTTATAGTGCTCTGAGAAAGGGCCTGGAGATTCAATTAAGTTTATTAAATGCAAGATTTTACAAGCAATCTAATAAAGACCTGAGCATAATACAAGTGGGAAGCATTTGTAAAAAGCAGCATTTTTAACCTGCAGATGAAACGAGTGGAGAAGCAGAAGTATTGATTGAATTCTTCCAGTGGTGAGTGGGAGAAGCAGCCAGGTGCTAACAATGCCAGGACTGGACAGAGAAAGGGAGAGAAAGGCAGTAGGATGAAGTCCCGGGGCAACTATCCACCTTGAGGGGTTCAACAGTCCATGTGGACCTCTTCAAAATGTTCCTCTCATTTCTCTTCCTGCTCTCTTGACCCCTAAGAACACCTCTTAGAAAGAAATTGGAAGCGGTGCCATGTAGGTCCATTGTTGGGGAGTGTTGGGAAAGACAGGGTGTCATTTCTGAATTTGCCCTCTAATTTGGGCCTCTCATCTTTGGTGGGTGATCAGTTTAGACCTGCAGGTACCTGGCTTCCATCAGGTTTCCTTTGTCTCACTGGAGAAAGGAGCTGGAAGTCTAACTGTTCCCAACACTCACAAGCAATGGATGACTCCCCCAGAGCTCCTTCCTCACTCTGCTTTTGAATTTTTATGACACAAAGTCTCAGCAAGATCTTGGTGAGAAAACTGCTGGGTAATTTGATAGTTTATCTCTTAGCAATTTGAGAATCAATATTCCTGACTGGTGAGCTGATAAGGGATGTAATAATAAACTCTATGCAGCTGAATATTTCAATAAAAAAGGGTGGTTGCGGCCCTGGGGAGTGCGAGAAGCTGCATGAAATTCTGGAAGCCTCTTTCCTTCTGTGCCAAGTCAAAGGTTTTATGTTGCAAAATGCAAGGTACATTTCACAGAAAACAAAAATCGTAGTAATGTATTAACTGGCCCCAAACTAACTGATTACCAATGTTCCTACTTCAGAGGATGATAGCACTTTCCAGAAAGAGAAAATGTGACATGCTGGTTAAACCCATGAAGCCATGGGGATGCTGGATGAATAGCTGCCACTCTGCTCCTCAGTTTCCAGAATGTGGCTCCCCCCATATCAACTCATAACAGTGGCATAAAAAATGCTTGCAAGGTACCTACCATAGTGACTGCCAGAAGTATGAGGTAAGAATAATTATCATAGGCATTTTCTGCCCCTCACATGGGAGACATTCAAGCTAAGACTCAATTTTTGCCAGTTTGTCCTAACTTCCAAGCTGCCTTAATATACAATGCTATTTAAATGAATAATTATCTTTACCCTTTAGAATGGGCGTGCAGCCGTAGCCCTGTGGCATCTGATCCCATTAGATCTCGGAAGCTAAGCAGGGTCGGGCCTGGTTAGTACCTGGATGGGAGACCGCCTGGGAACACCAGAAGCTGTAGGCCTGGGAGAAGGACCTGGCAACCCCCTCCCAAAAATCAATCTGCCATTGAAAACCCTACGAACAGCAGAGAAGCACTGACAATAGTGTTTCCCCTGTTGTACAGAGGGTCGCTATGAGTCGGATACCGACTCGACGGCACCTAACAACAACAACAACAACCCTTTAGAATACAGGTCAAGTAGGGTAAACCCATTCTCCCTTATTAGTTTAATTTGCCAGTGAAACCTTTGGCTCCATCATGACTTTTTTTTCCCCCTGCCAGGTTGTATCTAAAAAGGCAATGAAATAGGGTATTTTGTTTGTGGGAGAATGCCTATAGTGTGCATGGGGCCAGGGCCTGGTCAGGGCCTGGTCATGTCCTGGCTCTCTGGAGGGTGCAACAGTAAAGACCAAGCTCATGGACAAGATATCACTGTGGCAACCCTTGACTCCTGTAGAAGGCATAGGCATGCAGACATTCTGCAAATCAGCCTCATTCTGTGCCAGGAACCATCTGGTGGTAAAATGGAATTAAGAGAAAATAATTTAATCTGGATTCTTAGAACAAAAGGCAGATCTTACAACAAAGGGCCTTTTCCTTTGCATCTATTTGTTTATAAAGTCATATTTTCATTGTTTGTTCTTGGTAGGCTTAAAGTTACTGAAATGGCATACCAGTTTTGAGGGGTAGTTAGGTGGTGGTCCTTCACAAAAGCCAAGGGAAAAAGGCGCTGCTATTTTCATGAAAAAGTCACTCTCATGCATCATTCCCAGTAGTTCCCATTAGAACCTACCACTCATTTTACTTTTGAAAGAAAATGTGAAATGAAGCAGATGGCTCTGATATGCAAACTCTTAGGTTCAGAGAGAATGTCCAAAGCTCCGATTTTCCTTATAGGGCTCATCCTAGTTATGTAATGAGGTGGACATAAGGCTTTGCCTGTTCCGTGAATATGGGCTTATGGGAACCCAATTGGGATTTTGAGGAAAGCTGTGTGTGTATGTGTGTGTGTGTGTGTGTATGTGTGTGTGTGTGTGTGTGTGTGTGTGTTCTGCCTTTAAAAGTCAATGTAACAGGGTTTTTCATGTAGGGACTTGGAATTTCAGTTCAAAGCACATTTATAAGAAAGTATTTTATAATGCTAGGGTATGTTGTTGTTGTTCGGTGCTGTCGAGTCGGTATCCAACTCATAGCGACCCTCATAGGGTTTTCAATGGCAGTTTGTTTTGGGATTGCCTTGGGAGTGGATTGCCAGGTCCTTCTCTCATTTCTGTGATGGTGGAAATTGAACTTGGGACCTCAGAGACTGCAGCACAGTGCTCTACCAACTGAGCTAAATCCCAGCCCCCAATGCTAGGGTATAGGTTTGCATAACTGGGTAGCTTAGAACTAGACAGCAATCTCTTGCAGGATTGTTTTACTTGAGCTTACAGAAGGCTTAAATATCTTGGGTCAGGCATGAGAGTTAGCACATGTTCTGTATAAAGACAAAAACAAAATCATAATTTCCAGCCCCAGCGCTGCCCCTGCCTCACTGCATCCTGGTCACGCATTTTCTCTTGTTTTGTTTCCTAATCAGAAATGACAATAGTGTGCCGTGTGCATCCCTCCCAAATGCCAAGGGATCTATGAAACTATATTTATAAAATACTTGAGATCTTTAGAAGGAAATAGTCTCTGAACATAAGCTTTAAGCATGATATTCAGGTGATTATTTTGTGATTCCCCATAAACTTCTTCAAGTTCCAATTCAATATTCATCCCTTCCAAAAACCTTTTCCTGAGTAACCTCACTCATGCTGGTCATTTCTTTATGCATTCAGCACCTTGGCATTGCATCCCCATTGTATAATTTACTTTTGATCTGTTACTCTATAACAGCATCTATCCAGCTGTCCACACTAAAAACCTTTGGCCCCATCTTGGCTCCTCCCTCTCACTCCATTTCCAGGTGGTGACAGGTCTCATCAGTTCCATCTCAGTGTGTCCCGGGACCTATGGCATGGCCATAATCTCATTCCTCATCTCCTTTAATCTGCTTGTCTGCCCTGCCCACTCACAGATCTTTCTCACTCCAGCCTCGCCCTTCCCAATTCATAATCCTCTGTGCTTCTGAGACATATCTGAAAAACATAAATCAGATCCTATCCACTCACTGACTAAAACTCGGCAAACTCCTTAGCTTAGCACAAGAGATAGTTTTCCTTCTGGTCTCCAGCCCTCTTGCTGGCCTTAACTCTCATCACACTACTCTACTGTTCTCTGCTGTCTTCCCAGGGAGAGGATGCTTGAGTTGTCAGGTCCCATGGAAATGAGCCCACGAAGAGCTCCCTGTATTTGCCTGGCTTCCCATGCCTGAGCTTTTACCCAGTTTCCTCCGCCTTCAACATCCTCTCTTTGCCTAACAAATGCTAATAGTTTTCAAATTTTAGTTTAGGTATTGCTTCTACCAGGAAGATATCCAGACCCTCCCTCTCCACTTTCCCATCCGAAGAGTTTATCCAGTGTGCGCCCATAAAATGATGTGCATGTAAAAGCTCATCATTTTGTGCTACAACCACTCATTGATCTTGTCTACGACTCCCAATAAACTGTGGCTTCCTTGTAAGCCAGGACTGTACCTTTTGACTATGTATTCTGAGCATCTAGCATAGAGCCAGGAGAGTAGGTCCTCAGTAAATGTCTGCTGAATGAATAAGATTATTACTCTGGACAGGTCCTCCAGGGATGGCAGACTACCAAAAATTATGGCAACTTTGGGCTTGTGGATAACCTACAACTCAAGAAGTCTATATGATTATGGTTAAAAAATTGTTGTTGTTGTTGTTAGGTGCCGTCGAGTCGTGTCCGACTCATAGCGACCCTCATAGGGTTTTCAATGGCAGATTGTTTCGGGATTGCCTTGGGAGTGGGTTGCCACATCCTTCTCCCATTTTTGTGGTGCTGGGAATCAAACTCGGGACCTCAGAGACTGTAGAGCGGTGCTCTACCAACTGAGCTAAACCCCAGCCCATGGTTAAAAAATAGACCATTGTATTTGGTTTCAAAGATCATCTATGCTTTCTGATTTTGACTAAAATTGTATTCCTCAGCTTTCTGCATTAACAAATCATTTCTTCATTAACTGAAACCATTTTTTTTATTTGAGACCTCCCTTGACAAGCCTATCAAGGAAATTCTCTTTTTACCATCTATAAGCCATAAGAAGGTTAAAAAAAACAGAACTCATACATTAACTGCATGGAATTGATACTAAAGAAGGCCAACTAAAATGTGCAATTTGTTAACCATCGGACAGACTTGGGGGTGCTCACAGCTACAGAATCTTAGGGTTAGAAGAATCCTTTGATATTGTTAGAGAGAGAGAGGAACTTACTCTCTAGCCCCCTTTCTATGTCTGCTTCTAACAGGAATGAATGGACAATGATCCATTCACAGAGGGAAGAGAAAAGTATTCACATATAAGAAACCTGGATTCAGAGTAGCTTTCCTTCAACCATGTGCCTTGGCCAAAACTAGAAAGGTAAAGCGTTCCATTGAACAGAAGCATCAATGCACCTGCTATAGTGCAGGCAGGACACTCTCCCACAGGTGTCTAAGAAAGAGCATCTTTTGAAGTCCTAGGTGAAACTCAACCTGCATAACAATTTCTAATCACTTCCATGCACACCAGTTCCCAGGACTGGCCTTGGGTAACCATGCTTTTCTTAAGCAATGGCCCATAGGCAGCCGAGCCTATCCCAGCAACCAGCTATGTGTATGAGTGGCTATATTTATAAGATCCTTCTGCCCCTCAAAGTAAAAGTACTGTAGTAAAAAGTACTGCAGTAAAAGGAATGCAGTAATGAAGAGCTGAGGTTCTGGAAACAGAGGCCTGTGTTCAAGTCCTTATTCTGCTATTTGCTGCCACATAACCCCGGATAAGTCATTTAATCTCTGTGAGCCTCAGTTTCCACATTTGCAAAATGAGGAAAAGACAGCATTTACACTTCAGTACTGTATGTCTGGGAGAAGGATGTGGCAATCTATTCCCAAGGCAATCCCAAAACAATCAGCCATTGAAAACCCTATAAGGGTTGCTATGAATCGGACTTGACTCGAGGGCACCTAATAACAACGAGTCGGACACAATTCAATGGCATCTAACAAGAATAACAACTGTATGTCTGGCATGCAATAAGTAGTCAGTTAATAGAAGTTGTTATTACTAGCTATTTAGAGTAAGCTGCAATAACACAAACCCATTAAAATTCTAACTCACAGGCTAAGCAAATGTTCTTTTCCAGACACTAAAAAAGACTAGAGTTTAAGCCTTGTTAAATGACTGTTGGCCAAATGCCCTGCCAGCTATCTGGAGATGATAATTTGGATCTCCATATTGCTTAGAGTTCCATTCTCATTGTTGTTTATTTTGTTATTATAAAACTGATTTCCCTTAAGAAACAAGAGTCAAGAAGCTGTGATACCAAGCAGCATAAATGATCACTTTGGAATTCATTCCCTTCCCTCCCCATCCATGCTTTGCTGTGAGCTACCTTGAGAGTTTGGGTGGCCTTTCCAGGATTCTTCACTAACAGAGAATATAAGATTCATTGATTGGATTACAGAGGCAGCCAGCAGCCTATTAGCTAAATTCTATTTTATAAAGTCTGTAAGTTTATTTGGGAAAGGAACTGGCAACCCACTACCAAGGCAATGCCGAAACAGTCAGCCATTGAAAACCCTATGAGGGTCGCTATGAGTTGGATACCGACTCTATGGCACCTAACAACAACAACATAAGTTTATTCAGAATCACATACCAGGTAATTGTCAATGGTATATAAAACCATGGAATTACAGTACAGAGAAGAGTAAATCAGATTGAAATTTGCTTAAAGGATTTGAAATGTGATTTACCTGTGGGCCAGTTCCTGGTTTTAGGTGAAAACCAAAAACAAGTTCAAGGTTGACTATTTTTTCCTCATTTTCTTCAGGTTCACCTCCTGAGTCCTAAAATAGAAAACCAAGCATCATGTATTCTAGAAGGTGTTTTTACTTTGATTTCTCATGTAAAACAGCTAATTTCTTAGTGCTAGTTCTTTCCATTCTAATCTACTGCTTAACTCTTGGTTGTTTCTGGATTAAATTGCAAGTTGTGATCACTTAAAACAAAAGAAATGGCATATCAGGCCTTTAAGATCCTTCCCACATGATTTATCTCATGTCCTTTAGATTGAATGTCACTGTCCTATGTTTTTCATAATGCATCTTACATTGTGAAATTTTATCCTAGAATATAATTCTAGGATAAAAACATAAAATGCATTGTGAGATTTCAACTTGAGAGTTTCAAGACATCCAAGGTTTTGATAAACTGTTCCCAAAGAGGAATTCTGCAGCAACTAGAGCATAGGTAGATGGAGGACCCGAGGGCTAAGAGACAGAAACTATGGGTGTTAGTGAATGAGTACATCTGCGTATTAATTCCAAGTATCTGCTGATTTCATAACAAAGTATGCCATATATCTTTGGATTATATTCAGAATAATATATTAAATACAGTGTTTCTTCCTTATCCACTGTTTTGTTTCCCACAGTTTTGATTACCTGTAGCCAACTGTCCTCTGAAAATGTTAAATGGAAAATTCTAGAAATAAACAATTCTTGAGTTTTAAATAACTTTTGTTATAGTATACTGTTATAATGTTTCTATTTTGTTACTGCTAATCTCTTACTGTACCTAATTTATAAATTAAACTATATCTTTGGTATGTATGAATAGGGAAAACCAGTATCTACAGGATTTCAGTACCAGCCGGAGTTTTTGGCATCACAGGGAGTGTTGGAACACATTCCCTATGGATAAGGAGGGACTACCGCATGCATACCAATATGTTATTCAAAGAGTAAACCTCACTCCCCCACCCCCCGCCCATCCAAGTGATTATCCAGAGCTCTGGCATGTGAATCCTTCAGTGACTTGTACATCAGAGAAAGGTCTGCAGAGCCAGGTGGGAGGCCAGAGGTCCTGACCTACAATGTTGACATTTATATCTCCTAACCACTAAGGTGCGATGTTTTGTTCTTATCATAAATGTGTTGTTAATACTTCAACTTGGGAACGAATGTGTTCAATCTATACACGTCCTAGTCCTGAAAGGGCCTATTGTTAGATGGATATGATTAAATTGCACTTCAAACAATAGTTTCCGACATTGGCAAACTTAGGTGTGGATGTGGCAGGTGCACATATGTCAATAAAAAAAGTGCACTTTAAGTAAGAAAAAACCTTACCTTAATTAGTGGTGGGAAGTGAAACAAATTTAGGTAGTCATGAGTTAGTTTCTCGATGGCTGACTGTAGAAAAAAATTACATGACTTTATTATTGATTTGATAATACCAAGAGAGGATTAAAATTATTGGGCACACACAAAACCATTTTTATTTATGTAATTCATAAAAAATCTTGGATACGTTAATATCCAGTACCTGTTGGGCATACACCTGATTGTTCCAAACAGTATAGGTAGTTTGGAATCACTTAAACCAACAGGAACAGATTTTAAAGATGTTAAACCTCAGTGTAAAAAATAAATAAAACCATTCTTCAAACATCAGCAGAGTACAGTAGCGGCAAGTTAATATTCTAGTGTGCAGAACACAGTTGTTGCCTGGAAACTGCAGGGAAAACCAACAATGTATAGGAACAGGACACCAGAGACCTTCAGGAGGGCTGCAGTCTCACTAATGGGCGTAGGGCATTGCAAGGGCTTTCCTAAGCGGCGGTCCCCAATGGTCCCCGCAAAACACAAATGTTAAGGGAAAAACAATTTAAATTACGAGTTTTTTGATGCTCATCAGGTTTTATTCAGCTTTTCTGCGAACTGATCATGTAGAGAACAAAAAAGTGCCAACCTAAGAAAAAACTAGATGCATTTTCACCTAAAGCAAATGAAATTGTTGACAATGTAATGAATGCTTATTGGATGTTCAATAATCTTCCTTACACCCAGCTGCTCCCCATAAGGGCTTGCAGGCTCTAAAGAAGGGAGCCACAGAGAGGATTGGAGGGAGGGGCCGTCAGGTAGCAAAAGGACAATGGACATGTTGTGCCAGTATCCAGTTTCACCACCTCTTCTTAGACTGGGAGACTCTTTGAGAAGGCATACAATGATGACTGTGTCTTTCTTACTGAAAGAGCAGGGAAAGAAGAGATGTTCTCATCACCACAGCACGCGCGTGCAAGCAGAAGGGCCCCTGTAGCCTGCTCAAGAAGCCCAACTCCCAAAGTCCCAGCTTGAAGTTTACTCATCCTAATTGTCCCAAGAGTATATGCAGGGCCTCCCAGAACAAGTTTCCAAGAGCTTTCCACTCTATCTTTCCTCTCACTGAAGACAGCAGAAACACCAGTGCTCCAGCTGAGTCTCCTGGAGGTCTTGCCAGGCCCCTCTAACTTGCGCAGCCTGGGCAGTGAGGTGGGAGGCCCGCGCTCCTGCATCCTAGGCTGGAGACTCACCACGGTGCACGGTCTACGCGCATGTGCAGACTCACCCAGGAGCTAAAGGACAGTCTTGTGCCCCCTACAGATGTAGGTCACCCTTTCCTCTGAAGCTCAGAGTAGATCTTCTGGGTCATGGGGGAGGACATGACCCTGACAGCACCCCAAATGCTGCTTCCCACAAGAGCTTTCCTCCCTTCCTTCCTTCCGCCCTTCACCAAGCAGGTTTCTTGGCCTTTCTGCAGCATTCGTGTTTTTTGTTGTTGTTGTTGTTGTTGTTTTTTGTTTTTTGTTTTTGGGGTTTTCTGTACCTGGTGGTTGAACCCATGACTTTGTGCATACTTTGCAAGTGCTCTCTCACTGGGTTGCACTCCTAGCCCCTATTTTATTTTTTATCCTGAGTCAGAGTCTCACTAAGTTGCATAGGCTGCCTCTGGCCACAAACTCATGATTCTCCCTCCTCAACCTCCAAAGCCTTTGGGATTACAGGGGTACGCCACAGGGCCTGGGGAGCATTGTAGCCTTTTGAGCACCGTTTCTGTGTTACCTGTTTGTCTCTTACTGTGCCTATCAATTGTGCCCCCAGACACACCATTCTCCTTCAGTCCCACTCTAAGACAGGTGTTTCTCTCTTCCTCCTCTCTCTCCTGCCCAGGCTCCTCTGACCCCTCTTTCCCACACGGAGTTTTCTAAGGACATCCTCCACCAAAGAGACCATTCCCAGCCGGAAGAGAACTGTTCTTGGTCAAAGCCTAAGTCTACTTAAGCTTTCCTTCTTTTTATTATTATTTTTCAATGGGGTACAATTTACATACCATAAAATTAACCATTTTACGGTGTGTGCAGCCATTCCCTCTACAATGCATTACAAGACGCTTCCATCACCCCAGGGGCTCTGGGCCCATTAAGCAGCTGCTGCCCCTTCCATCTTCACCCCTAACCCCTGGCAACCACTTATCTGTTTTCTGTCTGGATGGATTTGCCTGTTTAAGATATTTCATATTTGGGGCTGAGGTTTAGCTCAGTTGGTGGAGTGCCCTACTACAGTCTCTGAAGACCTGGGTTTGATCCCCAGCACTGAAAAAACAGGAGAAGGCCATGGCAATCAACTACTGAAGCAATTCCGAAACAATCAGCCATTGAAACGAAGGTTGCTACAAGTCCAACTCGGCTCAACGGCACCTAACAACAAGACAATTCATATAAATACAGTGCCAATGTGGCCTTTTGCCCATGGCTTCTTTCACTGAGTGTCAGGTTTCCAGGCTCACTCATGCTGCAGCAGGTGTGGGCATTTTATTGCATTCTCCTGTGTGAAGGGGTGAACAGCTTTTTCACCTAGGCATTCATCCCTGTCTCCATTCCCACTTTTGCTACACAACCCCATCCTTATTACTGTCTGCTGTAATTGCCTGAGGGGCTGGGATTTAGCTCAGCTAGTAGAGTGCCATACTGCAGTCTCTGAGATCCTGGGTTCGATTCCCAGCACCGCAAAAATGGGAGAAGGACATGGCAATCCACTCCTGAGGCAATCCCAAAACAATCAGCCGTTGAAAACCCTGAGGGTCACTATGAGTTGGACAAAACTCGACAACAACAATAATCTCCCGAATTTATAAAATCCAGCCTCTCCTTTCTAATCCACGTTAAAACTTCTAGAAGCAAAGTTTAAACATGTCAATTCTCAATACCCTCCAGCTCTGGCAAGTTGGCAGCATCCCAGGACCTAGTCGACCTTCACACCTCTTCAGCTGTCCTGAGTTCTGCTCCAGACCAGGCTTCCCCCAGACAGAGTGGCGATCTCCTCCTCCTCGAAACGGCAGCCTGTTCTGCACCTCGCCATTCCCTCCATCTCTCTTACCTGCTTCTCTGTCTTTTCCTGTTCCTGCCTACATTCCAAATTCTGGCCTTCCTCCAAGATCCAGCTCAAAGGCCCCCTGCTCCATGAAGTTTCCCTTTCCCATCTCCCTCCAGTGCTTCTAAGTCAATGTAATGAATGTAATGAAGGGGCCCCCTTTTTTCCAACTGCTTGTAAGAAGTTGGAGGCCCAAGTTTTCTCTCTTCCTTGGAATATAAACTTTTTAAGGGCAAGATGATTCCTGGAATTTGCACAGGCCAAGTCTTGCAAGTACTAGGCCTTCATTGAATTTGACAAGCAGTACACAGTAAGATTGGACACTGCTTGTTGTAATGACACCAGCCATGGGGGAGGAGTAGTTGGCTGTCCCTGGCCAAGTGTGGGAATATTTAAATCACTTACTGCCTAGTGAGGTATCACAGCTGCCACTCTCTTTCTCTAGGTGATCCTTGAGGAATGTTGGTCCTCTTTCAGACAGCAGAGGAGAATGGGATGTGGGGACACTTTATTTGACATCTGCCAAACTGGAAAAGATTTACAAAGTTTCTCTTTGGAACTCTGAGACTTTTCCCTCTTGTGGCCCACCTAAGCCAGCATAGATTAAATTCTTTGCCAGCCTTTGGGATGAAAGTTTAAGTTTTCTTGCCCATCTTGTAGGGCAGCAAGGTCCTGCTTTCTGTCTTGCAGATGGTCTCTTGTAGTTTAGTGCCAAGCCATTATCCAGAGGGGACTGATAGACTGCAAAGATGCTTCTTACATGGACCTGGGTCTGTGGGATGAAGTGAATGGGTTCTCTTTGGACCTTAATGGGGATATCTCCAGAAGAGCCGGTGTGAGCAGCTCTGAGGTAAAGAGAAATTAGTCAGTATGGTGATAGAGCCTTTGTCAAGGAGTGGATCTGGATGAGAATCTGGTTTTTCTGCTTTTCATTCTTTATTTGAGCTCCCTCCTTTCTGACCTGTGCATGTCTCTCTAGCCACCTACACTGTGGGTGGGGAGGTTTGGGGAGCAAATGTGATTGTTTTTTTTTGGGGGGGGGGCCAGTTTCGCTATGCAGCCCTGACTGGCCTCAAATTGCGATTCCCCATGCCTCAACTTCCTAAATCTTGGGATTACAGATGTAAACTTGATTTTTATCCTATGTAAGATCTCTCTCTGATTAATAACATTGTCCACACAGACGTCTGCAATTCTTACAAAGTTTAAGTAATTAGAAAACACAAAACAAACAAACTTAACAAAAAACAGATCTGGTTCCTGACTTTTTTGTTTTCTTTAAATTTTTAAATTTTTATTTATTCATTTATTATCATTTTTGCTGTGCTGAGAACTGAACCCAGGAATGAGTGTGTGCAAGACAAGTGCTCTACTACTCAGCTACACCCTCAGCCCTGAGGTGGCCTCTAAATTGCAAAAAAAAAAAAAAAGAAAGAAAGAAAGAAAAGAAAAGAAAAGAAAAAAGAAAGAAAAAGAAAAAGAAAGAAAAGGCAAAACACTGAACATAGAGGTTTAGTTTGAAACTATTCAGACTGAAGTTTTGAGAGGAATGTGAGATTTCTTGAGCTAAGTGAGCCTTTAATTCATTCATTCATTCATTCATTTTGCAGAACTAGGACTTGAACCTAGGTCTCTATCACTGAGCTGTATCCTAGCCCCTTTTTTAATTTTAATTTTCCAGTCTAAGTTGCACAGCTTGCTGCTAGCCTCAAACTTATGATCCTCCTGCCTCAGCCTCCCAAGTCACTGGAATTACAGGCATGTGCCATGCTTTCCTGGCTAAGCAGTGCTTTAGAATACACATATGGCAATGTCTGTTCAAGGGCACAATCACAATTGCACATACAACACACATTCCCATGATTTAGGTGAGGGTGGCACCTCAGGTTTCACTTGGGTGGTGCACAGGTTCCAGGGTCCTTAGGGATTCCTCCTGGGTGTCTGGCCTCTCTAGCACTGAGTGGAGTGAGTGGCCTCCTGCTAGTCCTGGGTATGGTTGCTGCTCTCCAGGTGCCACTCTGCCTCAGATTTGGATCCCCTGGCCCACTAAGCTTTCTCCCACCCCCAGGCCTTTCCACGGGCAGTGCCTCCCCCTGGAAAATCTCCTGCCCTCCCCTTTGCCTGGTTAATGCCTGCTTGTCCTCAGCTCTCAACGCCTTCATCACTTCATCCAGAAGCCTTCTCTCAGCCCAGCCCCACCTCTCCTTTGTAGCATTTTGCACAGTTGTCATTTATCAGTGTAGCATGAACACTCCCTGCCTCCCCCACCAACTAGAGACTTCCAAAGGCACAGGGGTGGTATTCGGGGATACCCAGGACACTCTGTTTGTAGTGGGAGTAGGGGTGGCCTGGGGACAGCAGCTGCTTATGGAGGGGCATAGAAGCATTTCAGCACGTAAAAACCAGCACGATGCCGTTTCTAACTCGTGATCTGCTGCAGAGCAGGGCTCAGTAAAGATCTGTGGATGGGATGCTCTCCTCTGCCAAGTACCTTAAAATGAATGATGTGTCCCTTGGAGACAATGCCCATGTCTTTGAAGTCTTCCTCCTCCAGAAGCAGCAGCCGCTTGCCCGTGATGTTGTGTTCCTTAAATAAGCTCGCGTATCCATTCATCTCTGCTGAAGAGTCACCTGAGGGATGGCAACAGAAGACAGAAGGAAATGAGCCTAAAGCGTGTTCACAACAAAGTTAACTCCATGAATAAGAGAGTAATTTATTCTACTTGCCTTTTCTGACGAGCTGCTGAACCCAAAAGTACTGCGAAGAAAGGACATACATGGTTTGGAAGGCTTGGACTCAACTGTGGCCATTCTTAACAGTCAAACTCTCAGTTTTCAATAGGTTAGAATATCTCTAAAGCCTGACTTAGCCGCAAAAGAAAGATGGAAATTTCTCTTTGTAGTTTCAAACCTCAAGCTTTCAAACTGATGCTGTCCTTCCCATTGGGGACCTTGGACAGTTGAAGGACTGTCTTCCTTGGGAGATATTTTCCACTTATGTGCAGCTAGTCCCCAGACTACTGAGGGACACTGGTTTTAGGAATTGAATGAGTAATGAGGGACCACACAGCAGTGGACAGAGAGATGGACAGGATGAGGCCTCTGCCCTCAGCCTTTCTGGTCATGACATAGCCATGTGGCCCCGCACCAGGCAATGCATGAAGCCTCCTGTGTAGAGTGAGTTGGTTGGACCCAGTGACCCCTAGTCCTTGTACCTCACTCGACATTTGTACACTGGTGGCCTCTGGCATTACCCGGGTGAAAACACATAGATAGGAGGCCAGATTCAGTGCCTTTGACTCTCTGGGTCCCTTGACTCTGGAATTTTATTTAAATGGCCTGAAAACCACTCCTGGGCAACCTTGGCAAAGACTAAAGATAGCTGTTAGAACTCAGTGCTTTTGAAACAATTTCTTTTCTAAGGAGGTGGGCCAATTTTGCAGCTGAGGATAAGGGACCATGTGCAAGGCTGGGAATAGAGGAGACCTGAAGTCCTCTTTCTGTGGTAAGCAGAGCTGGCAACCAAGTTAGCTATGGGTGCTTGGTGACTGGAAAGAAACAGAGCTGCTGGCAACCTGCTTCCTCACCCAGTGGGAGCCAAAGCAGCTGCCTAATGTGGAAAGAAGTTTCATTTTGCAAGAATACAAAGGGCAGAGAGGGACATACCCTGGGCCCCACACCAGGCTGAGCTAGGGACCAAATCTTCCAAAGAGTTTCTAGTAGTGAATCTATTCCTTGAGGCACCTGGCCTTTTCCCTGGGGTGGGGCCCATTCCTGCTAAAGTGAGCATGATGCCATCTTTATTTTCTTCTTCATTTAATGATGCCCTTGAGCTTGTAAAATGGACCTGGACAAGCACGAGTTCCTGAGGTCTCTGATCAGCAACTCTTTGCCTGCTTTGTCACTGCAGAAACAGATAGGGAGACATAACAGCCTACATAGGATTCTCCCTTGGGGCTCCTATTCAGAATGTAGAGTGCAGGACCTGCTCTGGATTTAAATGCTCTGCCCACATCCTCATAGCAATGTGGAGCTTCTCTAGCTACAGCCAAAGAAGCTGTCTGGGAGCACTCTGTCCATTCCTTCTGGGGAAGGCCAGAACAGGATGGCAAACTGGGAGCTGTCACTTTTCAAGAAGGCCTGAGGTGGGAAGGAAACTCCATGTAGGGGAACCCCAGCCCAGACCTTCCTTTACTAGCTCCTTCTCCACCACTGCTCAAGGGCACACCTGACATTTTAGGAAAGTTTAAGATCATTTTTTTTCCCCAAGTATCTTTATTTGGTTTCCTGGTCACAGCTTTAATTTTGTTATTGGTATTTATTATTGTATTCTGGGGTATTTTGAAGAGCCAATTGGAAGGTGGGACCCTCTTATGAGCCTTGAAAAACTACATGCTTTGTTATTGAGGGCTTATTTTCAATCATGTTTATATTAAAAACAGGAAGAAGAGGAATTTGTCAACTGCCGCTACATTTTTCCTTTCCCCAACCCCTCTAGATGCATATTTAAGCATGTGGACAAATTTATGAGCTACCTGCCCGGGTCCTGTGAGGCACTAACAGCAGCCGCTTACCACATCGTCCTCAGTCCACGCACCGATCTCAAAGGAAGGCAGCAGCTGCGTGGGAGATATGAATGAAATGAAAAAAGAAAGTAGTATTATCCTTGTCTTTTTGGTTTCTCCTCTTGTCTCACTCAGCTCTCAGCTGCTGCTCTGACTTGGTTCCTCCTGCAGGTTAGGTTGAAGGAAAAACAATTTCCTTGACCTTCAGAGGAAATTCTCAATGCTCCAAGGATATCCACCCTAGAAGCCAACACAATACTTCAATCTCTGGTAACAGTATTTTCTGAGCTGTTTCAAGGGGACTTTGTACAACTTGGTATATTCTTCTCTTAGTACTTGGCCCACCAGGAATGGTTTTACATCTCATAATAGGGCCTCAGCATCCAAGGAATTTCTGACATTTACCAGATACCAGAGCCCTCCTGAAAATTCTCACCCAACATGAGGATCCTTTATCAATGAAAGTTCCAAAGCATCCACTTGGTAAGCAGTGACTTGTTAGGCTTGTTCTCTTGTTAGGTGGGTTGTCTGAGTATTTAAATATCTCACTTGCATTGTATTCGTAAAACCAAATATCAGGACCCATGGAAGAAGAAGGACATGTGAAATTGGATCTGTCCTAAGAACCTGGGTTCAGAGTTGCTCTAACACAAACTAATACATCTCTCCACCAAGGGTATAAACAGGAATGAAGACTTTTGAGAACACTTCAGCCCACACCCTTTTCACAGCCAAAGAGCTTCTCACTTCGATGTATATCTCATGGTCATAGACTAACTAATAAATGCTGACAAAATTTAAAAGTCTGTGTGTCCTGTGAGTTGGATTAGAGTTTGGTGTAGCTATTAACTTTAACTAGCTTGTTGTTAGGTGCCGTTGAGTTGGGTCTCACTCATAACAACCCTATGTACAACACAAGGAAACACTCCCCAACCATACCTGAAACTGTATCAGTGCTTCTTTGCTATTCCTAAGGTTTTTGATGACTGATTGTTTTTTGGGAGTGGGTTGCCAGGTCCTTCTCCTATTTTTGTAGAGCTGGGAATCAAACCCAGGGCCTCAGCATGCAGAACAAGCACTCTGTCAACTGAGCTAAACCTCAGCCCAAAGTTGTCAAAATATTTGGATCACTCATGAGGTAACATGGAGTGTCAGCCAATCTCTGTTACAAACAATACTTTTTGTGAATTTTTAAAAAAGTTGAATTTGGTTGCTTTTACTATGAGTGTAACAATGTGAGGGTGGAAGAGTTACTCTTTCTAACTTGTATTTACTTTGTACTCACCCACTCAAAGCTCCCTTTGGAAAATCACAGCTCCTCCAAGGAGCTTTTAATAGACTTGAAGTTGGCGGGGAATGGTGGTGCATGCCTGTAATCCCAGCGACAGAGGGGGCAGAGGCAGAAGGATCACAAGTTCGAGACCAGAGGCAGTCTGCATAATTTAGCAAGATGCTATCTCAAAAAGTAAAAAAATGGGCTAGGGGTGCAGCTCAGTGGTACAGCACTTGCAAAGCACACAAGCGTGAGGCCCTGGGTTCAACCCCAGGTACCACAAAAAAAAAAAAAAAAAAAAAGAATTGAAAGAATTGAAGCAAAATAGGTGTGGATTATACACAGGGGAATCCAAGGTCACTGTTATGGTGGTTTACTCAGTGCCTACCATCCAATACCTGGTAAATTTTTGTTGTAATCATTTTATAGAATGAATAAAATTGAAATATGCACGTACTCAAATGCTAAATTCTCCAAATGGACATATTCACAAAGGGCCCCACAACATACAGTGGGGGAGTGGAAGAGAAGTGGCTTGAGCTGGGTATTGCAGGCCCAGGAGAGAGGTGATTCCAGGTAAAGAGAAGCAGCAATGCAAAACGCTGGCAATGGTGGGAAAGGGAAGGAGATGGGGAAGGATGGGGCGCAGTGTGTTCACTTAACTGCAGCATAGAATACAGTGAGCTCACATTGGAGGAAAAAGGGGAAATGAGGCCAACTCTGGGGGAGGAAGAGCCTACAGGAGTTTTGTTTTGTTTTGTTTTTAACCCCACTGGTTAAAATAAATATGAATGTGTAGGGTTTGGGTAGTAGAGATAGGTTGCGAGGTCAGAAAGCACACACATCAATACTGTTCCCTCTACTTTCGGCTACCCCCATGTGCTTTGATTCCCTCAGGCATTGGCCCTTCCTTCCTCTGAAACACCTGAGGTATGCAGGAATCATCAGACACACTCACCTGCTTTAATAATGTGCAAAGGAGAAAGACTCCAGGAATCAAATCAGAAACTGAACTTGATCGAAGAAAATATATGACATTTGTTTTATTTCTTTACAGCGCAGCTGGATACAGCTGCAGAAACATGTCAGTCCCTTCTCACACCATGGACACAAATGTGAGATAAGGAACTTTTTTGATTAGTTCAAAAAAGCTTTAGGCTGTGTTACAGAAATATTTCCTTGCATCGAGGCTGCCTTTTATATGAAATGGCGGGCGGGGGGAGCATGTGTGTTTGTGAAGTTTTGACTTTTATATATTTCCAAATTTTGCTAAACAAAATTGAGAAATAAGTATTTCTTGAATAAAGGTTGCAAATGAAACAACCACCATCTTTGGTTTGAATGTGAGAGGACAGCAGAGTTCTCTTGTGCTGAGGCTGGTTCATCAACACGATGCCTAGGGAAAGACACTGGACTCAGCCTGAAACTGCCTCCAGCAGGGGTCCTTGCATGATGCTTGCAGAGATCAGTGAGAGGAAGGCTGGAGCCAGGCACTGCTACAAGATGGTTTGAATTTGGCAAGACAGGGGATAAGAGTTAATGATCTCCAGCCACAGTGTCTTACCATTTCATTTATGTTTTCTATACCTTGTTAACATATCAGTGTATCTGCTGCAGGATGAGTTCTAAGCCTTTCTGTCTGTCTTTGGGGATAAAAGAAAACAAAAGTCCCTCATGACTGCCCCATCACTTTACAAATTCATTATTTACACTCCAACTGATTTGAGGAGAGAAAAGCTACACTCGTGTGCATGTGTATGACAATGATTTCTTCAAAGCATGTTGGGAATCCAATCTAACAAAGATCTTCCACACAGAGCAACACATAACAAAGGGATTTACTGTCAAAACGTTTATTGCAAAATGGAGTCTTAGAACAAAGGAAAGCAAAGAAAAGTTCACATCAAAATGAAATGTATGACACCAACTCGGATTTCTGAATACATTGTGGACTTTGTGCCGGAATATCAGATTCCAACTAGGAAGCCAGTAACTGAAGAGTCTTACCACATAGGAGTAAAATTTAATCTTCCATACAAACATTATACATGATATTTGGCATAGGACTTGCTCAGAATAACATTGCAATAGAATAATGGAGAAAAAACTTTTGTTATAAAAACAATAAAGTGATAATGCCATCTATTTTAAGCTCACACCCCAAAAATATAAATATTTTCTAATACTTAGTATAAAATTTTTAAGAGTGCAAAAGCAATATGTGCAGTGTATCATATCTAACATTAAAAGATACACTGTTCTGCACACAATAATATAAACCGATTAATGTAGATGACCAAAACTACTTATGAAGTAATCAATCACACACCAGAAAATTCCTCACAGGCAACAGAGTGTACATGAAGTTGGGGTCTGAGAAAACATGGCCAGTCCCCAGATTCCCTGATAGGCACTTATTTTTCATTATAGAAATGCTGCACCTAGAGCTACCAGGCTATGCGACAGTCAGAATAGAGCAGATTTTCCTCTCTGGCAATGCTTGAAATCTAAACAGGAAAACAGTCTTACTCAAAACCAGCAGAAGGTGCCTGATTATAGAAAAAATTATGCTTTATTATATTTGTGGTACAGTGAGACTACTAATTTCACAAAGTTGTTAACAAGTCTAGTGTAACAAAACTCCAAAAAAATCAATATTTAACTCAGACTAAGTTTTAAAACTGTCTTTCACAAAACTCTTACCACTCTAGCAAAAACTCTGAAAAATATACACATAGTAATGCTAAGAGAAATCATTCTGGATCTCTCCTAAGCCCTCTTCCTGCCCCCAATTCCTTTGATTTTAATGGGGATCAAGTTTGAATACCTCAGCTGGTATTTAAGATCTAACAAATTCACTGAATATTAAATAAAAATCACTAGCTAAAAATCAGCCCCCGATATTTCCAGAGCATCAAAAACAGTATGCCATATGTCTCTCACTTCACCTCATTGGTTATTTATACAAAATATTTAAATGTGATTTTGCTTCAAAAAAAGATTAGGAAAAGAGCCTTTTAAGCTAACCTGGATATTTTACAAAACTATAGCCCCTTTGATGAGGGATTTTCTCTTTTTACATACTGTGGAATAACCGTAATGGGAGAGCAACAACCCCCATGTGAATTTAGCTATTTCATAAAGTTTCCATCAGTATTCATAGAGGAGAAGAATCCATTTCCACAAATGGTGATTTGAAATAAAGCCACAAACTACAAAACTCAGATTGTACAGTTTTTGTTCTTTGTTTGTTTGTTTGCTTGTTTGAGACAAAGTTTCACTATGTAGTCCATGCTGGCCTTGAACTCACAATCCTCCTGCCTCAGCTTCCTGAGTGTTGGGATTGCAAGTGTGCACCATCACAACATTAGGAAAATGCACCATCACAACATTAGGAAAATGTATTTTTTGACTTGGGTAATTTTGTTTGGGGAAAAAACATTAGAAATAGAAATTTAAAGCTACCAGGTTTAACAAGTTTCTCAGTGGAGAAGGGATAATGTTGTTGAGAAATTAGTTGAAATTCTTTACAAGGAGACTATCCCTGGCATGCAGGATGCTACAAGTCTTGGCAGTAGGCACTAAATGCGACCCTAGTCATAGTGACAACTGAACATGTGCCCCAGCTGCCAAACACCATGAGATGACAGCACTACTGCAGCTAAGAACCACTAGAAGGTGTCATCAAATTCTACAAGCTCAACTTTCTAAGTAAAGCAAAAAAGGCAAAAGGTGATAAATTTTCAGTTGTATGATTCTTTTTTTCTTTTGCAGTACTAGGGATTGAACCCAGGGCCTCACGCTTGCATGCTTTGCAAGTGCTGGACCACTGAGTTGCACCCCTAGCCCATTTTTTTACTTTTTGAGAAAGAGTCTCTCTAAATTATGCAGACTGCCTCTGGTCTTGAACTTGGGATCCTCCTGCCTCTGCCTCCCAAGTCGCTGGGATTACAGGTGAGTGCCACCACACCCGGCCTTAGTTGTATGACTCTTAACAAGCATGACCACAATTTAAAGTTTCAATTCTCATTTTGAATCCTTAAATTTCTCAGTATTTAACTCTTTGTTTTTGAAATGCACATTTTTTTTAGTTCAAGTAATTGGAACAAAATCTAACACTCATAATTTGCCATTTCAAAAACTGATCTGAAAACTGAATTAGAAGTTGCGCAATTAACATCATCATCAAAAAGTCTGCATATGGCTAACAGACATTCCTTTTTAAAATTAATAGAATCCAAAGTCTTCTAAATAATCTTCACAGATAGATTGAGAACATCATAGAATTCTGTTTATATGGTTCAGTTTTTAGGGATGTTTTAATGTTTTTAAACCATAAGACGAACACTACTTGGAAATGAAAGTAAAATAGTCAATGCCATAGAGTCCAGTTCCAGGAAGAGAACAATTTTAAGCTCCTCACTGAGGACAGTTCTACTGTATCTTAAATCTTTGTGGTTTCTCCATGGCAGAACATTGAATTATGAACATCTTTGGAATCTTGAGGAAAATGGCAGCAGTTAAGTGATGAAGGAAATATTACCTAATTAATAGTAAACCCAGTCCTATGTATGGAATCTTATAACCTTTCCCCATTGGCCCTACTTGGCTGCCTCTAATGTACCAAAACTTTATATATAAGCACGTTTATTTTTATGTAAGTTAGGAAAACCATCAGTTTCATTCCATTTATGTGTTTGGAACTTATCCCTAAATATTATCATTGTTATTATTTTGCAGTATGGGGGGTTGAACCCAGGGCCTCATGCATGCTAGGCAAGCAACCCACCACTGAGCTGCACCTTCATCCCCTTTTTTATTCTTTATTTTGGGACAGGGTCTTGCTAAACTGCACAGGCTGTCTTTGGCCTCGAACCTGTAATCCTTCTGCCTCAGCCTCCTGAGCAGCTAGGATTATAAGCATGTGGCCCAGATTCCATCTATACTTGAGTATTCTTAAATGAGAGGCAAAGTTTACATTCTTCTATGAAGTATATAAATCCTGCCATCAACAGAGGTCTCCTCCCCTTCCTCAGCTTTGCTCAAATGTTTCCTATAGGTGTGGTCTTTCCCTGTCTATACTTTAAAAACCTCAGTGCTATCCAACTGGCCTTATCCTCCTTCCTCAGGTCATTTTTCAGCATGCATCTAGCAAATGTTAACATATGATGCATGCTGTTTTGTGGGTTGTTGATCCCTGCTCACCTGTGTGTAACCTCCAAGAGCACAAAGATTTCCACCTAGTTGTTTGTTCTCTAGAACAGTATCTGGCACAGAGAAGGGGTTCAGTGAATATCTGTTGAATGAATGACTTTCTTTGCCTAGGAAGATGTGCAAGAGGCTTTAAAACTTCATGCCCTCTGCTCTCTCCTTCAGGTATCCAGAGCATGTTGGGATGTCAGGAGTTCCAAGGTGTCTCTTCTTTACTGTGTGGTTTTCTGCCTGGTGGCCTGGCTAGGGCCAGGGAGTACTTCTGTGTGTCTGAGCACAGATAGGCTGCCCATGTATGTGCACATGCATCTGGATCTAGGTGTGCACAGATAAAGAATTACAGCAGAATGGGCACAAGGGGGACCATCTTCCAGGACAAACGCTCACCTGCTCACTTTGTTTACTCAGTCTGAGGGTGGGGCACAGCCTGCATATGTCAGACCAGGTGGACTGGCAAGGGCACACAGTTGCCAAAGAAAAATCAAATGAAATCTGTCTGTACAGCTTATATTCTAAGAAAGTTCACTTTATGTTTCTGGAAAGCTATCCACTTTTAATTTTACTTCATACTTCTAAGCAAGTATCATTTGAAATTGATAATTTAGAGTTTTCCAGAAAGTTACTGAGACTACTGTGTCTTAACTGGCAAAATTAAGCTAGTGCTGACTGGCTACTTACCACAAGCCTGGGAATACCCTAAATACTTCATACATTTTACTGCTTTTCATCCTCATGACATTCCCTTTGAAGTAGGTAATTATTCCCATGTTAATGAAGAGTAAACAGACCCTCAGAGATTAAATAATTTGTCCAAGATTGCACAGTAAGTAGACCCCCAGAACATTCCACTCATTATTTCTCGCCAAATAAAGCTGGCATCACATGACTATGTCATTTAGTGGTACTTTTGATCATTTATTGGTACTTTTCAGTTCTCAATAGGGATTAGAAGCACATCCTATTTCAAATTCTGAAAAACTTTATATGATCAAATATACTTAGAAATAAGAAATAGTATTAGACAACATCTGTGATGATATCCTTTCTTAAAACTTCCATATAAAGAACCACTAAGAATATTTTAATTCAATAGTTAATGATACTGCTATCTGATTTACACTGGAAAAAAGTCTTTGTTCTTTTGCCTTTATCTAATTTTTATTTATCTTACTTTTTTGGTGTTTTAGGACAGGCTCTTGCTCTGTAGCCTAGGCTGGCCTTGAACTTGTGACTTCCTGCCTTTGCCTCCTGAGCGCTGGGATTACAGACCTGTGCTACTATGCTTGGCTAATTAGAATTTTTTTAGACAGTGTTTTGTAGTTTAAACAAGCTTTGACAAACATATGATAGTATTGAGAATACTTCTGGGCAGCCAGATCTTCAGAACAACACTTGTATCTATTTCTCTGAAATACCAGTATCACTAAGCAGGGTTAAAAAAAAAAAAAGAAAAAAACAAAAACCAAAAAAAAAACCCCAATAACTCTGGAAAAACAAAATTGACATAGAAAAGACCTTCAAAATGCACTTGTGCCTAAGTAGGGTAACTTATCTTTGTTATTCCTTTTACTATACTTAATTTCCTCTTTAAGATATCTGCACAGATATTTAGAATCCAGGATTATTATGCCCTTCTGGAAAACAAAGAAACAAACAAGCATGCAGAGCACCCTCATGGGCCATAAAGAGTGGCCAGCACGGCATGCACATGCCTGGAAGCATCCTGTTAAGACCTTCTTTCTCAGTGTGAAGTATAAGCTAAGCCTGAGGTGACAGTGCATTAGTAAGATGCTTCCAAGGGCAACATCTATTGGCTTCAAATTAGAGTATTCCTCCTTTAAATGTACCCCTGACAACACCTCTCAGGTTTCACTATGCTATTTAGTCTTGGATATTCTTAGCATTTGGGTATTTCTGAAATAGCATTTCATTATAGTCTTCTTTCATCTACTTTTTTGTGTTTGTGGCTGGATTTTATAGTCACTATCAATCATTTCTGCCATGACAATGTACTGTTACAAGAAAAAAAAAGTAGTATGTTACAGAAAAGTCAAATGTCAAAGAAGAATTAGGAGAAAAGTGTGCTTGTTCAAAATACACGTTTTCTAAACCAATCGAATAAAGAGAATAAAATAAAACTGAATACAAACTATAAAATATTCACTTAAAAAGGAAAGGCCAGAATGTTGTTAGTTAAAAAAAAAAATACTATACTGTGCACACAACCACAAATTTCTATAATCAGGCACCACATTTGCTGATTCATAAATATACCTTTTTGGCTTAATTTTCCCCCATCCCCACTTTTCTGAAAGCAAAAATAAATCCAAAAAAAAAAAAAAAACTGGTAAGGAAATTACTGTCATGTAAATGTGATTGTCCTAAAAATGCAGTGCTTGGTTTTTTGCCTCCTTTTGTTTTGTTTTGTTTTGTAAAGACTGAAATAAGTTTCTTTTTTTCTGAACATTTTCATTTTTATTATTTTGCTTTCTGTTTTCATTCACTATTATTATCCATGTCATTCTCCTCCTCCTCACCGTCATCATCATCATCGTCACCTTCTGACAAGTCAAAATCACTGAACCCCAGGGCCATGTTGACTTTCTTCCCCCTTCTCTTAGATGTGGTTTTGGAAGAATTCTGCTTGGCTTGCATGTTTATCTGCATCCCAGAATGCAGCACAGCTCCTGCTTTGTTCATTGAGAAGATATCCCCAAAGCCCATCAGCATCATGGCCTGCAGACTTGGGTTCATGCCATGGCCCTCCCCGTTACTTGATGCTGTGATCTGACATGACATCTCTGCACTGTTTGACTCCTCTGTTTTAGATTCAAAGTAAGACTCCTCAGACATTCTTGCAGCAAGAGGCAAGAGAAGCTATCAAAAGGGAAGAAAGGACAGAAGTAAAAAGAGAAATTAGGACCAATTTAAATAAGGGGACTAGATACCACAAAATTAGTTGGTACTACACAGGAGGTAAATGATTAGTGAAATCCATAAATGTAGGGAATTATATGAGAATTTATTTAATGGCAGATTTGGCTCTAGCATATTTGCCATAATTTATGAATGACAGAGTAAATCATAACCAAGTCTGCAAAGCACCACAGCATATTAAATTTCAAATGGATAGGAAGGTACAAGTTTTAAGCCCTTATTTTGCTTAAAACAAAATAGTTTTTAGAAAAAATTTTTTTAGGATTTTTCTTAATTTTTCCTGATTTCACTTTCACACAGAAACATTTAATTAAGCATTGTATTAATAAAAAAAAAGAAATTAAACAGAGGTTGAATCTCGAATAAAAATGAAGAAACCTTGTACCAAGGAAGAAAGCTCAGAGGAAGTATAAAAACAGTTCAGCTGTCAATGCAGTTCAGGGGAAATGTGAGTGGTTGTACCTCTTTAACTGGATTAGTACTGACTATACACTGAAAATGAGGCTAGATACACTTGCTTTCATTTATTGCTTCTTGCAGCCAGATCTAATATAATACAATTTGTTCAAACTATCAAATAATTCACTTGCAAACAAATTCTAAAGTCTGTGTCTAACTTTTCAGTTATACATAAATATGTGAACACATGAAAACTGGGGGAAAGCATTGACATTAACTTAGATTGTTACCTTTTTTATCCTCTAATACTCAAATTTCCTTCTCTTAATAGAATTTCTTCTGTGGGTTCTCTTTATCACAGTGATGAGAAACATTTATTTTCTACCTTATGTAATTATTTTGAACAGCCAACCTAGTCCCATAAACATTCAGTCATATTCATTTCACCGTTAAGATATAAAAAATGTTACTGCCTCTTCTTCTAAGAAATAAGCAAATGAAGGCTTGTATTTTTCATGTGGCTTAATATGGATAAATATATGAGCGTGTACAAACACTGCAACTCTGGGATGAATCTTAACATCCTGGGTGTAAAGGCACCTAATATTGAGTAAAAATTTCCTAATTTTCAAATTAAATTTGGAGCTGTTTGTTTGTTTTTCTTTGGAGACAAGGTCTTGCTATGTAGCCCCAGGCTGGCCTGCAACTCCTATACAGATCAGGCTGGCCTCAAACTCACATCAATCCTCCTATCTCAGCCTCCCAAGTGCTGGAATTACAGGCCTGGGCCACCACCACACTGGCTTTTTTCTTTTTTCTTTTTTTGAGTTGTGAGATCAGTAATAACTTCATATCATTCAGCGAACAAGTACCATATATATGGAAGAAAAAAATTGCTTTAGATGTTTAAGCAATGGACATAGGATCTTATTTCTCTTGTAATCAACCATCTCAGCTTCTCAAATTGGTTTTCCATTGTTCTCAGGAACTTTTTGTTGCTAATTTATTTTACATTGCAGAGGTCTTTGCTCACATTATTTTAGACACAAAACATCTCCATAGAGCTGGGTGTGGTGGTGCACGCCTGTAATCCTAGCAGCTCAGGAGACAGAGGCAGGAGTATCACAAGTTCGAGACCAGAGGCAGCCTGTGTAATTTAGCAAGACCTGTCTCAAAAAGTTTAAAAAAAAGGGCTGGGGGTGCAGCTCAGTGGTCTAGCACTTGCAGAGCATACAGGCGCGAGGCCCTGGGTTCAACTCCCAGCACCGCAGAAAAAAAAAAAAATCTCCATGTCTCTCAAATAAGATTTTGTTCCTAAAAATTTTACAAGTTACAATAATAATTTAAAATAAACATTATCCCTATTTATGTGTAGAGAACTCATCTTCCCAAATATCTTTAATGTCTTAGTTTTAGGAAAGAAAACAATGCCCCTGAAATCAATTCAATAATATAATTTTTATGAAGTTTCACAAACGTTAGACTTCTCTAATTAAGATGAGGCTACCTACAGAACACCTAACACGATAGCCATTTCCTTTTTAAAAGATTCATTTTGTCTATCTCCCAATATCATTTAAAGCTGAATAGAAACTGAAGGATAAAAGCAAACACCTACTTATAAAATACCTGAGCATAAACTTTCTTTCCTTCAGAAATATCAGCTTAGGCAGAGGAGACATTAAAAGCAAGTACTATAAAGAAAGAGAACTTAGACCTCAAAAGTTAAAAAAGGGAGGAAAATCTCATTGAGATTGTGTTTCACGCTGTCCATTGTTAGCTGGGAGCCCTCAGCGCAGTTCTTTTACAGAAAGTTTTCTGGAGTTAAAATGCAAGCATACAACCTACTGAGCACTCATAGTGTTTTATTATTTATTACACAACTATGTTACCAATAGCAATAATATGTGCAAGGCAGCCCATAATTTCTTAGCAAAACTGATGCCAATAAACCAAAGAAAAGTTCTAAAGCATACTCTAATAGGTGGTTTAAAGTTTTTCCTTACAATACTACATTAGAAAGAGTCAAGCCATGCAGTGCTTTACAGCTTAGAATTTCAATGTATTTGAAAAACAAAACAAAACAAAAAACCTCTCAGACTTCTGAAGACATGCTGTAGGGACAAGGTCCCATTCTTGCCCCTGCCCCCATCAGCCTGGGAGAAGTAGGGTTCCTGCACAGATCTCTGGGGGCCACTTTCTGAGTCAGCCTGCTGGCATCAATTCAGCCTGAACAGGAAACTTCCCTCTCTTCCTTTCTTGAGAATTAACTTAAATTCACAAAACTTATAAAATGTGGAACCTTTTAAATGTCCCACAACACTCTAATGTACAGCACTTCAGTTCTTATTTGGGGATTCACTGGATTACCAAAATCGTTTTTGAAAATTTTAAATCTGGTAATAAACATTTAACATCATTGAAAAGGAGACAACATATTTTATTCTTTAGACATTGGAAAGTATTTTGCAATGGGGCATTATCTGCTTAATGGAGATTAAGATTTGTGCAGATAGGAAAGCTTTTTGAGATCACAAATGAAGGGTACTTAAGTATGTGTATACAGAGGGTGCCAAAAAATCATATACACATCTTGGGACAAAAGCTTTTCATTTTGTTGTTTTAAGAATGTGTCATATGCTTGTTCTGATGTGATAGCAGAAATATAATCCAGAATATCACTCTACACATTGCTACCATAATTCAGTTCAAAAAGTGACACATAGATAACAGCTCTTAAAATGTGCATACATTTTTGGCACCCCCAATATAGAAATACACACACACACATATGTATACACACATACATTTTGGTATAAGTGTCAATATGTTTACTTTTTTGTTGTTATTATTGGTTTTTTGAGACAAAGTCTCATTGTGTAGTCCAGGTTGGCCTGGAACTCACAGTCTTCCTGCCTTAGCCTCCTTGGTGTTGGGATTATAGGTATGCGCCACAATGCCTCATGAAAAGTTTACTTTTGCTCTACCATTACTTATGGTTTTAAGTGGACAATTTTTCCGATGAAAAACTCTGGAAAAACAATTATAAATTTATACTTCCTGAAAATAAGACTCTTAAAATAGAGAGTAATGCTGATATTTGATTAGGCCTTAACATATCTGGTAAGCTCAAGATGAGGGTATAAACAGCAAATTTTTAAAAAGAATTTTTATGTTCCTCTAAATACAAGACTTGGGGAAAAAACAAGGGTCTTCCTAGATGTAGAACATCCTGGAAGCATGTTCCAAAAGAAGGCTTTTCCCAGTCTTTTGTTGTCCATAACACTAAACTGAGTAGGAAATGTTAATGCTTGCCATTTATATGTTATAAAGCTAGCCAAATTTTAGAAGGAAAGGGTAGTTAAGTTCTGATACGCCAAAGATGTTCTTCACTGCCTTGGAATCACAGTTATTAATTACTAATGGACTATAAGGAGTTAATCAGCATTTAAGCCCATGTTCTGGGGACTTGACGGCACCTAACAACAACAACAATCTGGGGCCTAGCAGATGGCACGAGAAGACATCAGATTTTATTTTTGTAATTCTAATACACAAACACACAGAGAGGATAATAGTTCTTAAGGAAAGAATCAAATAGGATAGGTTGTTTTTCTTCTAAATTTCTGCCACTTTGGTAATTTATACAATGTGTGCCAAATGCAGGCTTTTAATACACAGGCATAAGGCGGGAAAGGAGGAGGAGGTGGGAGGCAGGGAGAAGAGCCGCCATGCTGCCATGCTCAGCCAGGGCTGTAAGCGCTGCATGGGGCGACAAGGCAGGCCAGCGGAGGTACTCACCGGGGTGTTGGACTGCTCAGTCAGCTTCTGCTCCCACATCTTTAATCGTCTTTCTCGTTCTTTGAGCTCCTGCTCTTTAAAGCTGAGATCCCGCTCTAGTTTCTTCAGCCTCTCAAGGGTTGCCTCAATTTCACACCTGCACAGAGATAACTGGTTTAAGTCTCCACTCCACAGATGGGCCAGCAAATGCTCCTGGGTCCATCACAATGCTAATTAGAATAAAAGATTAAGTGAGTGCTTTAAAACCCACCAGGAAACAATGAGAAAAGCAGGAATCTTTCATTTCCTTAAAAATCAACAGGAAGTTTCTAGTTTGGAAACACAAGCCCAGAGTATTTCAACAAAGCATTGAAGAGCCACAGGGGTGTAGCATGAGCTATGGAGCTCATCTCTTGGGTTAGCAATTTAGTAAACACTGGCATTCATCTAGCTCTTCACAGTTTACAAAGCACAATCATATAGTATCTCATCATATTTCCATGACGACCCCAAGAAACAGGCACAACTCTGGTATTATGGGTGGGAAAGTTACTCTCAGGTTAGAAGACCAATATCATGCTGTCAGAAAGTGTCTGAGTTAATGCTTTAGCCAGTGGCTGGCTAAGTAATGCAAGCAATCAATTGATTAACCTGACTCAGTTTCCTTGATTGTAAGGGGTGGTGGTTATATTACATCAGGGTTCCACAATTTGCCTGATCCTAAGAATTACCTGGACAGCTTGTTTAAAACAACAAAACACAGATTCCTGGAGCTCTTGTTTCAAAAGGCTGGATGGGGCCTAGGAATTTCCACTATTTAATAAAAGATCCAGGGCTGGAGGTTAACTCAGTTGGTAGAGTGCCGCTCTGAGGCCCTGGGTTCAATCCCCAACACCACAAAAATGGGAGAAGAACCTGGCCACCCCTTCTTGAAACAATCCTTAAAAAATCAGCCATTGAAAACCCTGTAAATAGGGGAAAAGCACTGACATAGTACCAGGCATGGCACAATATTCAGGAGTGTTTTGTTCTGTTGTACATAGGGTCACCATGAGTTAGACCCAACTCAACAGCACCTAACAACAATAAGGTCTGGGTAATTTTTATAATCTGGCAAGCACAGGACACTGGGGGCCTAAGGAACTCTGAGGCTTTTGTTTATTTGTTTGTTTGTTTTGCATATTGTGGGGCTGAACATGGGGCCTCACACATACTTTTTAAGTGCTCTGCCACTGAGCTGCAACTTTAGCCCATTTTGTTATTTTTATTTTATTTATTTTTTTATCTTGAGACAGGGTCTTGCAAATTTACTCAGCTGCCTCTGGCGTTGGCCTCACAATCCTCCTGCCCCAGCCTCCCCAGTCGCTGGGATTATAGGCATATGCCACTGTGCCCAGCTAAGGTTCTTTTAAATTCCTATATATATATATATATATATATATGATATATATATACATATATACATATATATATGTATACATATATACATATACATATACATATATATACATATACATATATATATGTATATGTATATGTGTATATATATATATATATATATTTTTTTTTTTTTTAGCTTAGCATCCACTTTATTGTGCTTACTTATCTGTGTCATGAACACCACCACATACCACATCTTCCTAACATTCAAGGTAAAGCAAGACTAACATAAAAGTCTCCAAAGACAGTAACCGGAAATTGCATTACATACTACTTTAATTAGGAATAACTACTATAATAAAGCCTGCAGCCGTAGCTCTGTGGCATCCGATCCCGTCAGATCTCGGAAGCTAAGCAGGGTCCGGCCTGGTTAGTACCTGGATGGGAGACTGCCTGGGAACACCAGAAGCTGTAGGCTTGGGAGAATGACCTGGCAAACCCCTCCCAAAAATCAATCTGCCATTGAAAACCCAATGAACAGCAGAGAAGCACTGACAATAGTGTTTCCCCTGTTGTACAGAGGGTCGCTATGAGTCGGATACCGACTCGACGGCACCTAACAACAACAACAACAACAATAATAAAACACATAAATTATACATAGCTTTTTTCAATGAGCTTCCATTTAAGAAAACGAACAGCAGAAATAAACCTTAAAATCTGCATCATGGCAAAACTGAGTTCTTTGCGATCTGGGAGATGTATTAGCAAAACCACAGACATAATACATCTCTCACCTGGAGAAAAAAACTTTTATCAATTTGGGTAAATTAAGACTGAACATTGGCTAAGATATAACCTGCTGAAGTCTAAAGCCATTCTTCAAACTGTTGCCTACAGATCCTGCTCTCCAGCTCTGTGGGGAACTTGGTCTGGAGCTGGCAGCAAGTGCCACGGCTGTAGTCTCGCTGAATGATACCCTCCTGACACCTGTGCTTGCCATGGCCTCGTGGCAAGGATGGACCAGCCACACTGTGAGTTCTGGGAGCAGGGGCACCATGGGTCAGATCCAGGTCAAGAGCAGGATCTGAGGCCTGCCAGCCCCTCAGACCCACCCACCATCCAAAGAAGCCCAATGCTTCCCACTCTCCCTTCAGCTGTACTGTAACATCAGGCCTTCAGCTATGGCCCCAGCCCTGGCCCCAGCTCCCTACATTCCCATTCTGCCTAGAAAACATGAACCCTCTAATAATTTTTAAAGGACATTCCCTCCTTCATTTCTCTGAGCCAACCAACCTCACACTTGGAACAATATGGCAAGTAACAGAAACACATCCAAAGACAGCTCGGCACAAACTCTCCTTCAGGGCTGTCAGCGATGTTAATGTCTAAATTTACACTGCGAGAACTGGAAGTTCTTTCCCTGAGTTTCTGAAGAGCTTGTCAGTGAGCCACAGTACTGGGAGAGTAAGAGGGGGCAGGGAAGGAAAGGCCAGAAAGGCACACAGAAGAAAAGCCAGAAGGAATAAAGTACAGAAACCAGTGGATTGTCCTGTGGTTGCTGAGGGCCACCAAGCTTCCAGATGCCACTGAGACAACTCTGCATGATGGACTGCATCATCAGGGTTGGAAGCTTGAGTGTGGAAGGTAGAAGCCCCCCTTACCCCCAATCTAATGAATACTTGTCACCAGAATCTGCCTTTATATTTACAGGAAAAGTCAGAGTAAATGGACATTTTATTCCAGTGTTCTAGATGAGAACTCAACGAGTGAAAATAAGAAGGTTCTAGGTAGTAATTGTCTGCTGCCATAGCCATGTGGCATCTGATCCTGTCAGAACTCAGAACCTAAGCAGGGTTGGGCCTGGTGAGTACCTGGATGGGAGACTGCCTGGGAACACCAGGTGCTGTAGGTCTGGGAGACAGACCCGGCAACCCACTCCCAAAAATCAATCTGACATTGAAAACCCTATGAACAGCAGAGAAGCACTGACAATAGTGTTTTGCCTGTTGTACACAAGGTAGCTACAAGTCGGATACCGACTCGACGGCACCAAACAACAACAAAGGTAGTAACTGGCCTTGAGCCATACCACCCTGGCATCTGATCCCATCAGATCTCGGAGGCTAAGCAGGGTCAGGCCTGGTTAGTCCTTGAATGAGAGACTGTCTGGGAACACAAGGTGCTGTGGGCTTGGGAGAAGGACCTGGCAGCCCACTCCTGAAACAATCAGCCATTGAAAACCCTATGAATAGCAGAGAAGCACCAACATAGTGCTGGGCATGGCAAAGTGTCGGGGAGTGTTTCATTCCATTGTACATAGGGTTGCTATGAGTCAGACTGACTTCAACAGCACCTAACAACAACAATAGGTAGTACCTGGTATAGCCCAACTCAAGGAATAGCTTTGAGATGAGTTTGTATTTGGGCCCAATGTTTTGCTTTCCTGCTTGTCTGACAAGTTCCTCAGAGCAAGGGAAGTGTAAAGAGCATCTGCTGTGCCACCTATCAGTATCAATGCTCTGGCCCTCCCTTTCACTGGTGCTAGGTGAGAAAGCATACAAGAATAGAGTCAAGTCACAGTACAGTCCCTGTAAAACTCACTAAAGCAGCACTATTTCAGAGCTGTTGTTGTTGTTAGGTGCCATTGAGTCAGATCTGATGCATAAGGACTCTAAATACAACAGAAAGAAACACTACCCAAAATTGTGCCACGCACACAATCTGTTTATGTTTGAGCCCATTGTTACAGCTGCTGTGTCTCTTCTCATTTTAAGTTATGCTACATCAGCAAAAGAAGATCCCAGGGGCTTTACTCCATAGCTTTCAGCACCACAGCAACACACAAGCCCCCACAGATTGACATGCTGACAGACATGTGGGGGATTTTAGAACTATGTTCCATAAAATCCAATTTTAATCCCTGGTATTTCTGACAAAAAATGTTATGCTCATTCCCAAATAAGATTCTTTTCACTTTCCAAATGGAGGATAATAGGGGGAAAAAATCAGTATGGAAAACCTTAGGGTAAACTTTTGTAACAAAAAAAGAACAAACCGTCCTGGGGCTGTGAGAAGGTCAGGGGGTGGCAGGGAGGCTACAGAGCTGGGCACAAAGCAGTGAGATGGCAGTGGCCCAGGCCACTCATCTGTGTGGCACTTTTCCCAAGTCTGTCCCAAGTCTCCAGCCAGTGAGACTGAGCTCACTGATGTGCTTTTCTCTTATATCAGGGTAAATGGCCAACACATTCAGTTTCACTGGTAATTGAACCCAAGGCTTCATCTCGAGTTCCAGCCTTGGGAGCCCACTGTGATTCTGAGTCCTTCTGGAAAACATCAACAGTTAAGTGGGCCAAAAGCTTATGACACAGAAACAAACACTGAGAAGATGATCTTCCTTAACCTGTCTCCTCGGGCCCAGCTCCCCAGCTCTGTTCCCTCCCGCATCCCAGGATCTGAGGTTAAACAGCCCAGGAGAGTGCCCTAACCCTGAGGACATGTGAAGACACCGCAGTCCCTTCTGTTTTTGTTGGTGAATTGTTTCACATCAAACACACTTGTCGATGACCTTAATGTGACCTTCCTGCTCTAAAAACATAGTCTAAGTCTCTTGGTGGGTGAAAATAAGTTTCTCTTAAATAAAACCCAACTGAGATTGATTTCAACTAGTATCAGCTTTCTCTATGCTAGAAACAGGCAATGAACTTAGTTATTTTCTTTCATTAGACAGAAACTTACTTTGAAATAGAGATCTATTTGCAAAAAAAGCAATATAGTACATATATATTATATACTATATACATAAGAAATATATAAAAGTCTATTAAAATTAGTATTACATATTATATGGTTTGCTAATACCTAAGTAGCAAAGATTACTTTTTTTCTTTAAATGGTACTTGGGAGTTGAACCTAGGGCCTCACACATGCTCTATCACTGGGCTGTACTCCATGCCCGTTTAAATTTTTTTTCTTTTGAGACTGTCTCAGTAAGTTACACAGACTGCCCCAAATTTCGAATTTTCTTCTTTTTTTCTTTCTTTTCTTTTCTTTCTTTCTTTCTTTCTTTCTTTTTTTTTTTTTTTTTTTTTTTTTTTTGTGGTACTGGGGGTTGTTGAACCCAGGGCCTCATGCTTGCATGCTTTGCAAGTGCTGGACCACTCCCGTGCACCTCCAACCCTTTTTTGTTTTGTTTTGTTTTTACTTTTTGAGACAGAGTCTCACTAAATGATACAGACTGCCTCTGGTCTTGAAATTGTGATCCTCCTGCCTCTGCCTCCCAAGCTGCTAGGATTACAGGCGTGCACCACCACGCCCAGCAAATCTCAAATTTTCAATCCTCTTGACTCAGCCTCCCAGGTCTCTGGGATGAGGGGCGTGTGCCACTGTGACTGGCATCATTTTATTTATGTCTGAGTTTTGTTTTCAAGAAGGCATGTCATGGTGACAGTACTTTGGTCACCAAGTAAAAACACGACCAACAGTGTTTTGCCCAGAGACACAATCTAAAAGCTCCATCACAACCCCATGCAGCTTGCTCAGTGCAGACTGCCACAGGTTGGTAGATAACCAGATGGGTAAACGAAGATGGAAAACAGAACCAATAGGAAGATGAGTGTTCTGATCCTAATGCTCTCTGCCATTATTGCTAATAAATCAATGGGAAGAGACTCAAGCTAAGAATTTGATGAACAGGAAAATGTCTGACACCAGATTTATTTCCTATCATTTATTAGGTCAAAGGGAAGAACTATGTGGTCTTTATTAATCTTGTTTTAAAAAGATTTCTCAAGATCATTTAATTTTCCAAAAACAGATGTTCCATCTGGTCTATGTGTAGAGGAAACTCTACCAGAAAAACCATCATCTGCAAGAAGCACCATAGCAGGACTGGAATCAGACCTGTGACTCTTGTTTGCTTAAGCACTTTTTGGAAGCTGATCACATGATTTTAGGCACCTGACAATAGTTATGGGAAAGCAAAGAGTAGTGTGAATGTGTTGTCCTTTGAAATATCGAGATGATCTGATAACAACACTACATTCTTTTCGGCACTTGGTGTATGGGAATAAGACAATCTTTTGGACTTAATGATAACCTAAAATGATCACATCTTGCAATTTGTTTTTTAGCTAAAAGAGAACCTAGTTAAATGAATACTGCATGTTAGTGGGTAGATGGCATGACCAGTGGCCACAGTCCAGTGACAGCATGGCATAGCATACATGCCAGAGCAGGCCTGTGTACCAAACCACCTTAGATGCCCCTGCGGCTCCATTTGAATACAGTATGATCTCAGGCAAGTTACTTAACCTGCCTAGGCCTTGCTTTTTGCATTGGTGATATAGTTAGGGTTTCTATGGGGATTAAAAAAGATAGACATGCACCATCATGCCCGGCTTTCACCTTGGAGTATTTTAAAAATAAAATTTGTCATCAACTAATCCAGGCTTAATGTTTAAAAAGTGAAAAATAAACATATAGAAATAGAAAAATATCATTATCCACTGAAAATCCCAATATTACCAATAGAAATTACCAATAGAAAATCCTAATGACACCACTGACTTTTTGATATTTTTTCTACATGCAGGTACATATATACATTAATATGCATTTATTTTACAAAAAATGGAATCATTCTAAACAAACTACACAGGATCCTCCATTTAAAAAATCATTTATCCGATGTAATCATGGATGGTTTTGCATTATCCTGTGTATAGAGATACTATTTTTTTAAAACCACTCCCCTTTATTCCATTTCTACTTTGCAATTCTAAATGAAGTTTGGCTGAACAAATGCCCATACAGTTCTTGCACAGCCTTCCCATTTGTTTCTTAAATTGATAGTGATAGGATTTATGGGACAGAAGAATATGAATTTTTTAGGACATCTAACTGTCTTGCAGAAACCTAGTATTTTCCCACTAGCAATGTACAAGAAAGCCTATAGCACAGAGTATTATCATGAAGGGAATTTCTGTCAGTCCCATAAATAAATTATGGTCACTTGTATTTATTTGATTGCTAAGTGTCATTGAATATTTTTCATATGTTTATTAGCCATTAAATTTCTTCTTTTGTGAAATGTCCTTTTGTGTCATTTAACATGATTGTGTGTGTGTGTGTGTGTGTGTGTGGTGGCAGGAGCTGAACCTTAGGCCTCGCACATACTTTGTAAACACTCTACTACTGGGCTGCAAACCTAGCCTTTTTAAAATTTTTTTCCTTAAGACAGGGTTTTGCTAAGTTACGCAGGCTGCCTCTGCCTCCCAAGTCACTGGGATTATAGTATACACCACCATGCCTGGCATGATATTCTAATTAAAGAGTTATTTTAAAGAAGTAACTCTCTATCAGAGTGCTTCTCAATGTGTCATCCGAGGACCCATGAGATCTTTTCAAAGGAATCTTGAGGCCGAATTGGTTTTCAGAATAGCACTAAGACAGAATTTGCCTTTTCCACTCATTCTTTCATGAGTACACAGAATTGAGTCTTCATAACATGTGATAGGGTCGTAGGCTGAAAGTAAAAGCAGGGTTTATTACTGTTTTGTAAATGAATTGTAAGTACATATTTAAATTCTCCACAGTTCTTTTTTTGAATATGATAAATATTGACATATATGACTCATTTAGACAAGAGTTCTTTGGAGTCCTCAATAATTTTTAAGAGTGTTATGGAGTACTGAGAACCAAACATTTGAGAAGTACTGATCTAATCACACAGGGGAAAAAGTTGTAATAGCATGTCATCTCTCTTAGAAATTTATTCATGATGGGTATTGTTTTTGGTCGAATAGAGGTCTTAAATTTTTATACAGAATATTTACCAACCTCACTGTGTTTTCTGGTTTTGTTGGTATATTTTTAAAAACTCCCTATCTGAAGCATATTAATACTAGTATTAAAATCCTACTAATCCTTTGAATAACAGATCAAATAGCAATTCCTCAGAAAATTCTTTTGTTATATCCTTGGCTAGATCAGATTTCATGGTTAATGCTCTTAGACATCCAGTACTTCTCCATCATAATAGCTGTCAAAACAGTAATTGAGCAGTTATCTGTACATTTATACTTAGCAGTTTGTCATCAGACCCTCCTGCTGGAGAGCTCCACATGCTTGGGAACAGTTGTGCTCATCCCTACAGCCCAGTACCTAGAGCAGTCCCAGCCTTTCCTGCACCAGGCAAGTTCAAGGAACATATGAATGAGTAGAAGCGGCACTTCTCTCATGGCAAACACATTAACTTACGTATTTATCTTCTCTTGTACAAAAGTACAGGGTCTTCTTTTATTACACCACTGTTTGCTTCCTTCCTACTCTGTATATTTACTGAGCAACTGCTGTGTTTAAGGCACATTCTACATGCTTTTGGGTCAGTGATGAATACAAGAGATTGTCTGCCCCTTCAACATTTCAGCCAGGGAGACACATTGAACACAGAGTACACAAGGGGAACTGACCTGGCCCAGGGCCAGGGGATACTGCCTTACTAGTTCAACTGCCACTTGAATGGCCAATAGGAACTGGGGGAGAGGTGAGTTGGGGCGAGTGCAGCAAAACAGGATGGCTGTAAAGAGCAGACTGTATCTGCAGAGACTCCGAGTGAGGGGAATTATGTCTCTGGATTGAAAGCCAGAAACCAAGAAGCAAAATGATGCTCTTAAAATGAGGCTGGTGAAGCTGGAATACAGAAGGTCTTCTGAACCTTTTTAAGTATTTTCATCTTTGTCTTAATAGCAATGGGAACCCATACACAGATTTTAATGGGGGGTGATCTGATTAGCTGTGCGCTGATCTGTTATTGTACGAAACAATATCACTTCCATGTTGTGTTAATTATTTCAGCCCAGAGAAAAAGTCCCTTGAGAAATTTTACTGATTTTGTATCCCTAAATAAAAATTCATTAAACTTAACCCTAGATAGGTACTTCAAAGAAATTTTTTTAAAAAGTCATTGTAAAACACCAAAAAACAGAAATCCCAAGGAAATGCTGAGTAATAACAGGAGTAAATAACCCAGTAGTTTTCAAGGTGTGTGCAATATTCATTTGGCATCAGCAGATGGCGTAAGGCATCACGTTGTGGCTACAGCTATCAGGAGCAGAGATGAAGTAACTTCAAATCTCTGCTGAGTCAGGGGAGGAGTAGTGTCAGCTCCCAAACATGCTATTTATATTCGTGTATCATGTGACCTGGCTCAACTGTTTCACCCTGGGCTCACTTTTTCCACTCATACAATTCTCTCATTACTGAGTTTGTTTTATACTTAGCAAGTTTTAACAGAATTTATAACATCCAAAAGTTTTCTTTTAAAAGCATTTTCATAGTCTCCCTATGCCCTGTACTAGCAGATACAGTGTTCTGCAAATTTCAAGGTTCACAGCATTTTTATTTCTTACTGGCAGAGGCCAAAGCTTCCTAACTCAGAGTGTATATGCAGAAATGTCTGGTAGACATCTTTTGTCTCAGAAGATATGATTTCAATACTCTTTCCAAATGCTGAGACACATACTAAGGCAACAAGTGTAGAGAAACTCTTTCTTGCTTCCATCTGAAATGCAGGACTTATAAGATATCCAAAATAGTAAAAGATTTTCCTTTCCTAAACTATACTTAGAAATCAGGACTGGCATCAAGGTGTCTGGTTCTCTTCTCCCCTGAAGCTAGTGAAGGACATTGGAAGCCAGGACTACCCACCTCCACTCCGCCTTGTTGTGCAGGAATGAATTACACTGGTCAGGAAGGCTTGCGTCGTTTGACATGGACTCCAGAATTGAAATGATTTGCTTGAATGATGGCCGTTTCTGAAGAGAAAAAAAAAAAAATTCACGTGTGGAGACTTAAGGGAGATGTTTAAAAGGAAATGTAGATAAACACAGCACAGAATTAAGCTCAACCCACCACAACAAAAGAAAATGTGACACAATGTTGTGATTTATTTTTCAACCATCGTATCACTCAGGTTTATGGAATTAGATGCTTTATTTTTAATTAATTATTTGTAAGAATAGACTTAGATGTTTTTCTACCATGTAGCCTAAGGTTGGGATAATTAGTAGTTTTCTCTAGGTAAGGAGAGTATAATTCTCTCTTTGAGGTATGATTAAGATTCCTACAAGGAAAAATTTAAGTCATTTTAACAATCTACTTATGTGATAAAGCTATTAAAAATTTAATGGTAGAGTCCACAAGTGTTGAACATGCCAGTGCTTACTGTAGAATCCTTTCAACTTTTCTGATGTTTGAAAATTTTTACATAAAAGGTTGGGGACAAGGTCTAACTACCAATCTATTGGAACTAATAAAATTTCCCAAGTCAGTTCATCAGGCAAAAAAACAACTTTAAAGCCATCATAACTTCATTGTACTCAATGTTTACTCCACATTAGAACGAGCCGTAGTGCTAGGACAATGTGAGGTATCATTTGGTAGAAACTGAAAAGGCAGTGGTTAAGTGTGCTTCTCCAGCAAGCACTAACTAGTCATTCTCTTTAGATTCTAGCCAAGGTTAAAACAAAAGGTTAAAACAAAAATGAAGAAAGATAATAAAAGGATGATGCAGATTCTCTCTTCATCATGCCTCATAATTATACCATTTCTGAACAAATCACAGTTACAGCAATTAAAACATGCATTTTAATTTAGAAGCATAAAAACAAGAAGGAATATTGTTGAGGTAGTTTGTTCGCAGGACTTGAGTGCTTCCTCCATTATTAAGCAATTTTTTCATTTCTCAGAAATATAAAACTGGATATTTACTGAGTTCTGCCATTGTTCTCTTTTCAGGGCCTGCACACACGTGTGTGTGTGTGTGTGTGTGTGTGTGTGTGTGTGTGTGTGTGTGTTTAAGAAGGCATAAGTAGTTAAATATTACTGATGTACATTCAGCCTTCTAATAAACAGAGAAAAATGCTTTAAATAGGAATCTTAAAAAATATTCTGTTTCTTTAACTTTGTTTCTATTTTAATTTATCCCACTGACAGGTTTTAAAAGAAAAAACCTTTTAATTGTTTGTATAAGAACTAATTATACAATAAATACATGATTTTTATTTAGCAGCAGGAGGAGCTAATGAATTTTTAAATAATACTCTTCCCTACATTTAATCATTCTTTAAATAAGGTGAACCTCTTTTGTAATTGGATGACAAGCATTTCTAGAGAAATCTTAATTTTATAGTTAGAATCTGTTCTCAGAAAATATCAAACTGAATGTTTAAAATTGAGATATCATTCAGTGGCACAGCACTTGCCTAGAATGTACAAGGCACTGGGTTTTATTTCTAGCATGCAAAAAAACCCAAAAAAACCAACAACTCCCCTCACCTTCCTGTCAAACCATGTAAAAAGCAGCAACAGCCAGACATAATAATGTTTACCTGTAGTCACAGCTACTTCAGAGGCTGAGGCAGAAGAAGTGCTGGAGACCAGAAATTTGAGGCCAGCCTGGGCAACACAGTGAGACACACTGCACTCCAACCCAGCAACCACAATGTGGAATTTTGCAGTAATATTTTAAAGAATTCTGGTTACAGAAAAAACTTTTTTGGTCTAGGATCCTATAGACATTCGTCTGAAGGGGCTTAGGTTCATTTTAGGTAGAGTTTGCTTATTAAAAAAAATCACAGCTAGGACCATTTATTAAGTATCTATATATTTTATTTCTCTACTTTTTGCATTCATTTTATAGGCAAGGAGAAACAGTCTCAGGAAAATGTAAATTGCCCAACATTACACAGGTACGCCCAGGGGCTATGCTTTTAAACCCTTCAAATCTTTTATCACAGAAGGGTAAGACACTACTTCCTATCAAATGCATGGCTTTACTGTTTGTCTTTATTTAGAAAGGTCATTTTAAGACTTAAACAAATATCTTTCCTTTCTCCCTTATTTTCTTCAATAAAATATTTTGAGCACCTGGTGTGAGCCACTAGCATCATCTGCTATTTGCTTCACACAGGCTTTCTCTTGTATACATCTTCCCCTCTTCACTGCAAAAGAATACCAGTACTACAGGTGGGCTGAACATTTTAATCTAGATTTAATATTCGAAAGTCTGACTGAAAAAAAAAAAAAACTTTAACCAACTACTGCTCTCCCTATGTGCATAGGACTGGCATCAACTTCTTGCTACCTGTTTCTAACCAGTTTCTACCTGTTTCTAACTAACATGTACCTGTTCCTACCTAACATGTACCTCTCAGGAAATTTACTGTGGTCTGGCTTTTGCAAGCAACAGCAAACTGGCCATCGACTTACTAAACTGATACAAAGTGCTTACAGGGAAATACACACAGGAACTAGCTCTATTCCCTCACAGAGCCTTTGATCCATTCAGCAAAACAAAGAGGGGGTTTTTTTGTTTTTTTGTTTTTTTTGTTTTTTTAATAATACTGCACTACAAGGTAGGGCAGTAGCCCAACATGTGATTTGGAAAAGGAGTGTGGGTGTGGATTGGAGTCAACAGAGTACCCAGAGAAGAGTGGATGAACTCCTCGGGGAGAAAGATAAGAAGGCAGAGGGCATGTTCAGGGAATGAAGGTGTGTAAGGTATGTCTGGAGATTAGTGACTGACAGAGTTAGCAGTGTGGGCTGCAGCCAGCTTACAATCAAATCAAATACATGGGCACGGAGTAGTTTTATCAGAATAAAATGCCATGAATTAAGAAAACAAAAATCAATTTTAAATATTCTTTATACTTTACCTGGCTGGAATATGATATTCATTTGGTCCTACAGAAGAGTCAGCTTACTACATATTAAAGACATGCCAACTTCAAGACCTAATCACTGGGCCTTAATGTCCTTGTCATGTATCATATTTATACCACCACTTAATCAATGTACCATAAGTGTATAGTATTAGAGTTTTAATTACTGTACTACTGAGCTTCCAATTAAGAAATTAAAAACTTGCTTTACATACTGAAATATGATTACAATTATAGAGATCTAGTTGCATTAATCTAATTCAATGCAATTCATTTCAGGCAAAATTTCTATTTAATTTGCAGAGTGAAAAATAGACCAAAATCACTGTATATGTTACAATGGACAAAAAACTGGTAGAAGGAGTTGTTGTTGTTGTTAGGTGCCATCGAGTCGTGCCCGACTCATAGCAACCCTCATAGGGTTTTCAATGGATGACTGTATCGGGATTGCCTTGGGAGTGGGTTGTCAGGTCCTACTCCCAGGTAAAAGGAATAGAGAAGGTACAATATGACACCATTTAAACAGCATAAATATTTAAAACAAGCTTACAAATATCTGCTTATAGTTTCTACTAGACTAGTTGTAAAGTGTGCACATTTCTCTTAGTGCCTAAAAATCCTCATATTCTGCAGAATCATATGCTAAAAACAACAGGGCCCAAACAGAGGTAGGGTAGGCCATTCAAAACTAATGCATCTTTGTCATAGAGGGTTAATAAAAATAATAATAATCCTAAATAAAAATGCTATAACAGTTCAAAAACATGTTACACTAATTAAAAAATAATATTAAGTATATTTAGACCTCGAAAAAATGCTGGAGGAAGTTTGAAGAGTAAGAGTAAAACCAAAGATGGAGGCTGCTGGATATGGGGCAAAGGCAGAATGTACACAATAGGGTGGAACCAGCAATGACGTTTTCCTAGCCGTGCCAAGCAGGAACATGCAGGGTGGAAGGGCTTCACAGCACTGGGCCCCTCACCGCCCCACTGCCTACATTATGTTATTTTGCCCTTGGTGTGGAATAATGTGCTGGGAAATATTCTACATGAATCAACATGAATTCTATGTTCCATTACCAAAGTCTAGATATACGGTAATTGTTTCTAAGCTATTCCCACTAAAGAAGTGTGTGGTAGAAAAACAGATTACATGTTGTCGTCATTGATTCTACTGGGTGTAAATTAAGGAGCAATTCCATTTTTCAGTCTTTTTTTTAGTTTTCTATTTCAAAGGTCAGTTGTAATACATCCATGTTCACAAAAAACTAGATAAATCTAAACTTCAAATTTTTGTTCCTTTCCTGGGTGCAACTGCTCTTATTCTAATGTCTAATCTGTAAGAAATTTTTTTCTTTTTTAGCTTTTTTATTATGGAAAATTCCAAATATATACAAAAGTAGAGAGGACAATATAATGAACCTCCATATCCTCTCACTGAACTTCCAACATTATCATGGTCAAATTTTTTCTGTGAGACAAGGTCTTGCTGTGTCATTCAGGCTGGCCATGAACTTACTATGAAGCCCAAGGTTCCTTGAATTCGAGATCTTCCTGCCTCAGCCTCCTGAGTGCTGTGCACCACCACACTCAGCTATTATGGCCAATCTTGTTTAATCTATACCATCACCCATTTCCCTTCACCTTATTTTGAAGCAAATCCAGGCTAGCCTATCATTTTATGTGTACGTATTTCCATATGTATTCAAGAATCTTTTAAAGTGATCTTTACAAAGAAAGGAAATGGGGTATTCATGCTCAAGCCTAAATTCTGGAATTTTTCCAACTCTATTGTGATAGTTCAAAAACATCCCTTAAACTGGACAGGAATGGGGTACCAAGATTCTCTACTTTTGCCTGTTCCTTCGTTAGAAAGGCAAAATAGAGTAGAGGTCAACAGCAGCAGGGAGTCATGCCAGACTACTTGGGCTCATGTCTAGCCCCATCACACACTAGTTTCATGGTATGTGGCCTTGACTCATTATTTAACCTCTGTGTGCCTTGGTTCTTCATCTGTAAAATGAGGACAACAGCAGTGAATATTTCAAAAACACTTTCTGAGGCATAAATGAGTTAATATACACAAAGTGCTTGGACCAGTTCCTGGCAGCTAAGTACTATGTGTTAGCCATTTTTATAACATCAAATTGCAATGGTTATTACTAAGATTAAAAACAAAAGAACAAAATTATTTTTACTGAGTCAAGAATGCCAAAGAGTTCTGTAAAAAAGAGTTAATAATGAATCTCTAGAGATTAAGATAAACAGATGCCAGTAGATGGCCTTGACAGTCAGGCTGGGACTCATAGGAACAGCAATCCAGCTTTGTTGTGTAATGCATTTTGCTACCCCAAGATTTAGAAACTCAAAACCAAACAGGTGAAATTTCAGAATTCTGAACAACAACAACAAAATATACCTTGGCATCAGCTTCCCAACACTGATGTAACAGTTCAGCAAAACTTCTGGGGCAACTGCTTGGAATGGTTAGTCTCTATAAGAGAGAAAGAAAACAAAACACAAGGATTTACTTATAAAGATAAGCAAATACTATTTGAGGGGTTATAAAAGAGTTAAAATAGGAGCATAAAAAGGACATGGATTAATATATGAAAGAGGAGAATTTATATTTAGAAATATCTAATGTCTAAAGACTTTACTTTTCCTACAAAGAAAAACTGTAGTATATGGCGAGATCAGGTTCAACATGACAAATGGAATGAAACATAAATCAAGTCTAAAAGAAACTACAGTAGGAGAGGGGCAAGTTGGAACTTAAGCACTAAAATCACAAATTTATTGCCATGTTTTTATAGGCAACTTAAGATAACTGCAAACAGGCCAGGTAACTAGGAAACCAGTTCAGTTTTGGCAATAGGTGTACAACTTTGAAAACATCTTCAGCACAGAAGATCATAGAGATAATTTTAAAGAACTCTGCATTTTCTCATTGGTAAATAAAACATTCTGAATGTATGACTCATTATGGCTTTGTTTTTATTCATACCCATCTACTGTAAAAGAACTGATATAGCACAAATTATCATGTGAGGATCAATCCTATTCTAACATTCTATAATAGTGGTTTTGAAAGAACATGTCATGCCCCTTTCTTAAGGAGGAATTTTTGTTTGTTTTAAAGACTAGAGAGGCTAGAGCTATAGCTCAGTGATAGAGCAATTGCCTAGCTTGTGTGAGGCCCTGGGTTCAATCCCCAGCACCACAAAAATAAAAGACTGTAACACACCCTTCAATATACCATAACGTTCTATATGAAACACGGGATGCAGTGGCGCATAACTGTAATTCCAGCGGGAAGCTGAGGCAGGAGGCTCATGAGTTCAGGGCCAGAGGCAGTTTGTGCAACTTAGCAAGACCCTGACTCAAAATAGAAAAATTTAAAAATGGGCTGAGGGTGCAGCCCAGTGGTAGAGCACTTGCAAAGTATGTGTGGGTTCAAGCCCCAACTATTGAAGAAAAAAAAAAAAAGTTCTACATGATCGTGATCTTACAACTCAACAAATTTCAAACGCTCCACATGCGTTCATATAAGCAAAATAAGCAAATAATGAGGTTTATGATTTTCTGGGTCCAGAATCTAATTCTGATTTACAAATAACACAAATATTTTTGAACAGTTTCAAAACACACTAAATATTCCAAGAATACAACCATCAAATAAAATAAAGGCAGAATGGATTTTGCATTATTCATTTCTCTACCAAGATTTTTTAAGACTATCAACAACAGTAGTGCTGCTCTTGGTAGTGGACTTGTAACAAACACAACCCAACTCTTTCAGGCTCCATTTGCAGCTATTGAACTCTACTTATTCACAGGTGCAATCACCTAAAATTGCCTCATTGTCTTCTCTAGTGTGGTCATGCCTGAGTACTTGTACATTGCAATAATATATCTCATTTGTTTATCCTCTATATTACAGTGTTATATAGACTTAAAATTTAATGTGTGTAGGTAAGTTGTGTTTCTTTGCATTTTCTTTCAGGAGAGTAAAAAATGTTAACACAGTTGTTAGAAAGAAAGCATTGAGTGGTAGAGCCCTTGCCTAACATGTGCAAGTCCCTGGGTTTGATCCCCCCCAGCACCAGGGGAAAGAAGAGAGAGAGAGTACACCCTGGGTGTGATGAAGTTAACCGATGCTGTGCTACAAAATATTAACAAGATTTATTCCCCAGTACTGTCTGCCAAAGAATTTTTGCCGATAGAAAACTTAAAACAGAACTTGGTTGGATTTGGGGGACACTATGTAGAAAACTAGAAAAATAGTTTCCTTGGCAAGAAAATTTACAAACTATACTAGGAATTACAAATAATCTAAAAACCAAAAACAAATATAAAGTTAAAAATAAAACAACCCTCTCCAAATGAAAGGCTAAGCTAAGCACTTTTAAACTTCTAGTCTTGTGATCTCACAGAATAGAACAAGATGTACCAAACTGTACTATTATTTTACTATTTGTGAACTGCAAATCTTTTGATGAAGGTCAAAAGGAAAATCAGTGTTTACTTTTTTAAAAAGTAAGATGTTTGGGAGGTGAGAACTAATAAAAACAGACTATACTTGCACTTATGCAACTGAATGTATTTGATGTGCAACAAAAACTCAGCATATGTTCATGAATTGAAATGTGACCTGGCTGTATACAGACGATCATTTCTATGATTTTTTCTTACTGAAAAATGTTTTAGACACAACATTCAAGACTTTACACAAAGAAACACAATCATTTAAAATAATCTGACATAGTCAACTATAAGTTAAATTTAGACTTAGACACTTTATGTAAGGGATTATTTTGGTGCATTAAAAAGTATTTTAAAATAGAATCCAAAGTATTTAAGTCCTGATTACATAACTAAACATTCCTAATGCATTAAAAAACTCTGAAATAACCAGATCTTAGCACCAGGTTTGTAATACTGCTTAAAACTTAAATATTTAAAAAATATGTTTCCTATTTAAAAGTAAAATATTTCCCAATCACTAAATTAGGCATGATATTTTTAAACAGTTGTATTATTTTTGCACCATTTTCTGTAGAACATGTAAAAATTATTTTTAAGTCAAGTTTTCATTTTTCTAAAGTATAGTCAAGAGTAGTGGATTAAGTTTTATGAAGATCTCTACATCAAATAGTTTTACTACTTAGAATAAAATACATCTTATGCAAGAATCTAAGTACTTATAAAAGTAGAAATTATGCTGGCAGAACATTCTGAATGCCCATGGATCGAGATTCTTGGAAATGACAAAACTAAATATGCATATCTCTTATTTTTAAAACATTTCTTACTACCTTCTTAACTTCATGTCTTCCATAAAGGTTCATTGTTTACGTTGTAAAGTTTAGAAGGATTTCATGAATCTAATTTTTTGTTTTGCTTTGTTCTGCAGTACTGGGGGGTTGAACCCAGAGCCTCATGCACATTAGGCAAGAGCTTTACCACTCAGCTACCCCCAACCAAAGCCTATGTATGTATGTATGTATGTATGTATGTATGTATGTATGTATGTATGTATGTATCTATGTGGGAGCTGGGATTTAGCTCAGTTGGTAGAGCGCTGCGCTGCAGTCTCTGAGGTCCCGAGTTCAATTCCCAGCACCACAAAAATGGGAGAAGGACCTGGCAATCCACTCCCAAGGCAATCCCGAAGTAGTCAGCCATTGAAAACCCTATGAGCGTCGCTATGAGTCGGATACTGACTCGATGGCACCTAACAACAACAACATGTATGTATGTATGTATATATCTATGTATCAATCTATCCATTTATTCTGAGGGGTTGGCTAAATTGTACATGCTGCCTCTGGCCTCAAACTTGAGATCCTCCTGTCTCTGTCTTCCAAGTCAGTGGGATTACAGATGTGTGCCACAGTGCTCGACTATGAATCTAGCTTTAACAGGATTTAATATTAGAGAAAAAAAAAAAGTGCTTAAAGTCTTGATTTCATTATTAAGGATTTAAAAGCAAAGCTCTTCAGATACAACTGTTAGAAAGTATTGATTTTCCTATAGATTCAAAAAACAATATTACATGGTGAAACTGAAGAAAGTCTACCACCCAGTTCAGAATAACATGCCAATCTTAGCTATATAAGGTATCCCCAGTGGGGGACGATGGGGGAATAGTGCACAGAATTCTTTGTAATATTTGTACAGATTCTTATGAGTCTATACTTACCTCAAAATAAAAAGTTAAAAATAAAAGGCAGCCCTAATAACTGGATATAGACATTACAGGGTAACTAGATCACATTTGAAATGTCTCCCTGACAGTTGAAACACATCAATCTTTATGTAAATGAGGCTTCTTAACAATACAACTGCGCTTTTTCAACCCAATAGCTGAAGGTAAACAGTAAAGACAAATAAAATAATTAAAAATTAGAGAGATTTTGTTAGCTACCTTCATTGAAGTCTCAGTTTTGCTATTAAGTGAAATCAATCCTTAGGAATTACCTTAATGCCGTGTCAACAGAACTTACTGTGGAAATGGCTGCCTCTGTTTATGAGGTGAAATGAAGACACCTTCTTAAATGATGGCACTGAACACTTCATTTAAACTTAACCCTTTGACTACCATTGGGAAACACATGTCAAAAATCGTGTATGAATTTGACAGAAAATCAAGAAACTGGTGTTTATAAAACTCATGTGATGCATTCCAATTATTTTACTAATCATGTTCTTGTTTTATTCATTGTAATGAAGAGTTTCTGGAAATAATTATTCTCATGTATTTTGATTTGAAATTGGTAGTCAAAGGGTTAATTTCCATATTTTTGACAAATAAGTACTACACAGAATGAGAACAGCAATTAAATGTGTTTATAATACACGATTTTACTAAAATTCACTAGAAAGTTGAGAGAACGTATGTCGCCATGTGGGTTCATTTAATAAACACAGCAGGGAGGTCAGCTGGCAGTCTTCATGAGTGATGAGTGGATCATCAGAACCCACCATGGGTAGAGAGTCTGCTCCATGAATCTCTGGGGGTCAGAAGGAGATTGCATCCTCGTGTACTATGTTTAAAGAAGTTCTGAAGATTGTTCGCAGATGATTCTCAACCCTCAGGCAGCATCGCAGTTCATCTTTAGTTTTAAATATTCAGTGTTTTAGAAATGCTTCAGATTTATACCTATTGTGCCATCCTTTAGATGAAATATTGTTTTAAAATATTAATTATTCTGTCTTATATATATGTGGAGAGTTTGCTGTAAAAAAATCTTTTCTCCTGGTGCAGTGTAGAGGCAAAGATCACACAGGGTGCTCTGCTCGAGAGCCAACAGAAGGTCAATAATTCTCTTCACTTTCATTTGTAAACCCTGAACTAAACATCTAATCATCTCACTGGCAAAAAAAACAGAAGAGAAACAAGTAGGCCCTCATATCCCAAAAATATCAGTTATCCTGTGTGTGACATCTTATTTAACAGCAACTGGGAATGACTATCCCATTTAATTAAAACTGAACAGCTCCTATATAACAATGAATGAGGCACATTCTTGCATAGAACTCCTTTTCATTTCTTAAACTGGCAGCTTTCTCCCATCAAGTTCAGCCATCATCAACATTTCATCTATTCCCAATGAATCCAGAAGACAAGTTAGTCAGGGAGATTGGATTATGTGATCTAAGAGATGGAAACTTGGTTTCTCCTAGCCAATAGCAGCTTTTTGATTAACCTAGCTTATTCCTGCTCACATGGGGCACAGAACAATCTAATTCTGTGAAAGCATTAAAAAAGGAACACCTTTTACATATTTGCCTTTTGGAAAATTATTGTATATTAAGGTTGTACTCTTGCCCTTTGTGGAGGGCAAAGATAAGATTTGGAAATGAAGACGTTTTATGAAATAGTTGTTTCACCTGGCAAAGACAACTGCATACTTCCATTACATGATCTAAGTTCTCATAATACCTTGATATTGGATGCTTCATCCTTATGCTGAGAATTTCCATGGCTGTGCGTTTCAGTCACAATTTTAAACCTTTCAAAATGTAGTTGCTCTCTTTGATATGAATGTGCCATGTTCTCTGATGTAGGCTCATAGGTCCAACTAACTGAAAGCCTCAATTTGTGGGAAGAAGAAAAGCGAGGCTGGGGACCCAGCACAGACGGTGTTTACGCCACTGAAGTTCTTTTGAAATGGAAAGGCTCTGCATGAAGAAGCGAACAGTTACGCCACTGCCTCGCCAATTCCAGTGAGGAGCTCATCTTCAATGTAGCGTTCAACGTAGGTGGCAAAACTGTAATTTTTCCCTTTTTTGAAACTATTTTTTCTTCTTTTATTTTTGAAATTCTCATCTAAGCGACAGTTTCTTGTACTATAGTGACTCCTGCTGGGAGAGGTAAGTTGAAGTAGCTGAAGGTCTCTTACAGATATATCAACTCCCGGCCAGTAAAAAAGATGTCCTAAACGCAGGAGATGGAGTTAAACTGTTCCCCTACCTTGGACGCAATGGCTTCTTTCATCACTAAGAACAAACCCCTAGGTTTTACAATTGAGACTGAGAAACTAGTACAGTACTTGTACAATTTTTGATCTACAGCATCACGACGTGAAGCTGCAACAATTAGATGTAAAGGGTCCATTCATGAGGAATAACATCACTTTGACCCTTTGTGTTAGCTCCTACTGCTAATCTTTCCATAAGCGTGAACTTACTTTCAATTTGAAGAAGATGAAAAAGTCTTTTGCAAAACCCCAATACTGTTTTCTGATCTATGTACCTGAATGGAGAAACGTAGTCTTACCTCGTTTTTTTCCACTACAAGCCAAGCTACTTGTAATCCTTCCAAACCTTTAAAGGGGACCTCCCTTGTTAGCATCTCCCAGAGAACCTGGAACAAAAAGAAAATGGAATTTTTTATTCTAGTACTTTATATCTTTGGTATATTACTGAAACTTTATCTAATATTTAATTGTATTCAATTACCAGACATAACCAACCCTGATGTAGGAACTTGGACAAAATATATAAGTATATATATTTATGTACAGGACTTCTTCCATATATTCTATACTCTTAATATTCATATATATATATATATATATATATATATATGACCACTTGGTTTAGAAGTTAGACCATCTACACCCAGACTTCAAATCTTATGATATCAATGGGCCTAAGTGACTTAACTTGATCATATGAGTTATTAGGATTTCCACATATTCTCACAAATGAGATTTTATATTTTCTTAGTTAAAAGTCTTTCTACCTTCAATCCCTGATACATTTCTTTACAGATAATACCTTGGAATTCAACAATATTTTTAAAGGTCAATAATGGTCTCATCAAAAAGAGGGTAAACAAAACTTGGCCCCAAATCCAAATCACTGGCAAACCCATCTACCTCAAAATGGTAGAAATTTGCAAAATTACAATGCTTAGATTTTGTGTTTTGGACACATTTCTCTAAAAATGAACCAGTTAAAGGGATCCATTTTCATCTACCTATATTACTATTATAATGTATTCTAAAATGTAATAAACATTTAATATGCATATAAACTGATTGTTTGTAATTTTATACATGTATTTATCTCTGTACAATCCTCAAGATCATTATAATAATTTATAAACCTGAACTGGAATGCCCAGAGAAAGCAAACTCGTGCTAGGAATACTGCTGATTTGGGTTTCTCTTAAAACACTGAGTAATAGAGATAGATACTCTCTATTTATAGATGAACATCTAAATTTTTTTTTCCTGAAACAGTGTCTTGCTATGTCTCCCAGGCTGGTCTCAAATTCTCAATCTTCCTGCCTCAGCATTCTGAGTGGTGGGATTACAGGTGTGGACCACTATGCTTGGCTGATGTCCAAAATTTGAGTACACCAATACTTTATAAAGTGCAAAAACAAGTCAAATTTTATCAATAATAATCATCATAATAACAACCACTATCACTTAGTGCATGTGGTTACTAAGGCCCAGGTATCCTTTACGTTGTTAATCATGATCAATATCAATGCCATCAGAGACATCGCATCCTCATTTTATAGGTGAGGAAACTACTTCTTCAGAAAGTTAAATAAACTTGCCCAAAAACTTGATAGCTATCAAGTGGCAGAGCCAGAATATGAACCTGCTATCTCACCGAGAAGGTCAAACTGATTCCACATAATTTTAGAGAAGGGGAAGCCACCATGCTAGAGAGAATGTGACAGGTGGTATTGTAGGTATGGAGTCATGGCAGATGCAAGAAAAGAGGTCAGGAGCTTAGGGTTAGATTTCCCTTGTCTGAAACATAAAAGCCTATTTCTAAATGAGAATGTAAATGGAGGATTCATACTCTATTTGAACAAATCATATAAACCTTTAACTGTATATCTACTACTTCTTCAGCCAGTGCACAGTCTTAGTCGAGCCATAACATGTTAAATGAATGCTGGCTAATATGAAGATAATTAGCAGGAAAATCAGGGAAATTGGCAGATGCTGCTCAAGCAGAAGAAAAAAAAATTCCCTAAAGCCTCTTTGAGCTTTTAATCAAGTGTGTAAGGTACTTCTTCAGAAGAGCTACTGAATAATTCTATTTGAGTCACACGAGTGATTAGAAAAAGGTAAGGGGCATCCCAGAAGGGGACAATTCCAGTGACAGCTGTAAGTAAGGGAAGGGTGAGAGGCAGCACAGGTATGCAATCACTGTGACACACCGCCTGCATGGCCGAGGGGGAGGGGGTAGCAAGAGGGCTGAGCAGGAAATGAAGCCCCTCAATTTGATGCAATTACCACTCCACTGGTGCTGGGGATGGGAGGGGAAAGGATATGAAGAGCAAGTAAATTAACAGATCTGGCATTTCTAAGGAGAATGGGAACAAGGAATCAGCCTCAAATAAATCAAATGCTCCAGATTCCAAAATGTTCAGATGAGTAACCTCACTCCTCATCCTTTCTTAGTTTGGTCACAAGCAAGCATCTCCCCGGCCTCTCTCTATCTCTCTCTCTCTCTCTCTCTCTCTCTCTCTCTCTCACACACACACACACACACACACACACACACACACACACACACACACACACACAGAGCCTGGATTTTTCAAGGTAAAATGCAACACTAAGAGTTTGAAGACATTTTAAAAATCACTATTAGTTTGAGGAAATAACCATCAGAATAATACTGACTTTTCATTCTTTATTCCAAAATACTGTACTGGAAAGTGCCCAAACTCTAATAAGATCTGAGTTATTTTCCATAAGAGTTCTAACCCAGAAAAAATAAGACAGCTTCATTTCATTGCCGGTGTCTCTGAGGAGCTAGCAGAGGGAGGCACTTGGTGTGAGTAAAACTGTGGGGACAGTGGCGTTAACTGCCATGGACAACCACATTCTGAAACCCCAACATGGTCTTCAGTTAGATCCCAGTGTTAGGGCAGCTCATAATTGCCTTTTATTAATTCTCCAGACTCAGGAATGTATCAAAAAGTAGGTGGAATGAGATGGGGGGGGGGGGTTTCTACATTCAACAAAACGACATTTGGCATAAAAAAAATAACTGAGACGTCACTTGGAAGTCTAAAAATACATTAACTGATGCCTTAAAATACCAGTTACGAGGATGCAGGCCAAACATTATTGTGATCTTTCACCTTAAAAATATTTTCCAACTCATTGTATATTGAGACATCCTCACAATTAAACTCCGCTCACAAGGAAAATTTCTATTTTCAGTTTACAGAACAGAAACTTGGATGAGGTTGTGTACTTCTGCTGCCTTTTCTCTTAGGAACAATAGAAAGCCATTACCTGAGCCTGGCTGGTTCTGGAACAGGGCTCACAGACAAGTGTGGCAGTGAGGCTGTCTTTAAAGCTACTCTGTTTTCAAAGCTGGTTTTGGCTGAGAAGCTCCTACAAAGGCAATCCTTTCTGCATTGTCATTAGGATAGCTTTGTTTTTACAGAATAGTGAGGCCTTGTATTCTCAGAAGGCTTGTTCTTTCAATGATTTTTGCTTTCCTGAAGTCTTTTCTTTTTTTCTTTCTTTCTTTTTCTTTCTTTTTTTTTTTTTGGATTACATACTAAACACACTTTCTGGTTTGTTCCTTCAAGAAAGATCATCACAAGAGCATACAAAAAATCTTCTTTCTTATAAAATGGAGAGAGGAAAAATTGCCCACCCAGCAATGTTTACCTACTTAGAAACAAAGATTACGAGACTGACTTCTGGCACAGATTACACATTTATTTGAAGGCTTTACAAAGCTAGTTAGTCTGGCCATGTGTTCAGAAGCAACAAGCTTATCAAGTGAATGATAACTAATACTTTTGAGAGTATTAGGAGCTAAAGTCTTACAGGAAATTTTAAAAAACAACAAAACAAAACAAAACAACCAACCAGAAAAATTAAAAGCAAGCAGAGAGGCAGTGCAAGCTTGTAACTCCAGTAACTCGGGAGGCGAGAGGATCATGAGTTCAAGGCCAGATGTCCCTCCATAACTTAGGGAGATTATGTCTCAAAATAAAAAAGTAAAAAATGGGCTGGGGTTCAGCTCCATGGTAGAGTGCTTGCAAAGGATGTGTGAGGCCCTGGGTTCAATCTCCTAGTATTGGGGGGAAAAAAGCAAAAACATATTAGTTTGGGGGTGAGTTTCAAAAAAGGATAACTCATTTTTATGGCTTTATTCATCTGTGTGTGACTTGTGTGTAAGGGGATTTCAATCAATAGTATAAGCTCTTAATGAACTCTGGGGTGTGTTATGTTCCTACTGACAAATGAGGTCTGGCTATGCTCCTGTTCCAGAAAGGACATCACAAGTTCTGTATAACGACATTGGTATCCTAGAAAGGAGTCATTTTTAAAGACTGTGTGCATAAACTTCTACCAACTACTTCAAACCCATAATGCTATCTTTATTTAAAAAGAAGTTCTGGAAAGCATGCCTTGTACTGTTTCTTTCACTAATGATGTTTATTTAGAACAAACAGTATGAGAAGGTTTCAGCACTAAGTACAATTCTGAATTCTTGTTTATAATTACATTACCATGCATACACTTTTCTGAATGGAATTCTGCTGAAAGAGTCCTCTGCATGAGGCAAACCAGAATTCTGAGCAAATCTCTTACTTCAAAATAGACTAATAGCAGAAACTGTTTTTAAAAAGTCACTAAAGAGGCATGTCTGTTTCCACCAGTTAAGGGAAGGCTCTCGAAGAAATGTGGAATTGATACTGATACAGTTGTGGGGCTTGACAGTCAGGTTGTGCCAAGCAACATCAGCTCTGGAAGGGCTGGGGAGTACACTGCAGTAGGTTAAGTTACTTAACAGAATGGTTTGTTGAGCATCTGTTAAATCTTTCCTCCAATAAAACCAAACCAAACCAAGCAAAGGTAGGGTCAGTAAACAAGTGGAGGTAAGGCCTTATGTATAGACAGATGCGCTTAGGTTCTTCTACTAAAAAGTGGTGTATAGTTGCTTGAGTGAAAGGTTATTTGTTTATTTATTGGCCTTTTGAGACAAGGTCTTACTATGTTGCCCAGGCTGGCCTTGAACTTGTGATGCTCCTGCCTTAGCCTCCTGAGTGCTGGGATTATAAGTGTGCCCCAGCAGTTGAGTGAAAGGTTTTTGTAAAATAGTCTGAACATATGAAGCTCCAGAAAAATGGACTAGATTATGCTTAGGTAGGTAGAATGTGCAAAAGGGACTGTGAAAATGCAGGAAACAGTTTTAAACTCGGCAAACAGAGATCATCTCACATCTTCTACAGTTTCCATAGGAAAAGCCATTTATTCTTAATTATGGGTACTGAGATTGTACTTCAGCTAAGGAAAAGCAGATGGGTGCATTTCATGCCAAAGTCCCTGCTAACTGGAAGTCTTTGAAAGAAGGTGGCATGGAGTTCATTTTCGTAAGAGAAACACTTACTAAAACTAAAAGCACATTCTATATATAACTCATAGTTATGTCTTTAGGTCATAATTTCTAATAGGGAAATTCCAAAACCTGGGGAAAATTTTTGAAGTAAAAGCACAGTACATAGACTCATAGATATGGAAATGACCCTCAAAAATTCATATAATTGTACAAAATAATTTTAAAGGCATCACCATCTAAATGTGTTACATATTTTTATGAATGTGTACATGAAAGAAAACTGGCCTCCTGCTGAATCATCATGAACTGTCATCTGGCCTGGGGTCGGATGAGCCATGGTCTGCAGCCACGCTGCTGGTCTTCCCAAGCCCTCTTACTCTACTGCAGGGTCTGCAAAGTATAGCCTATTGCAGAGCACAGAGTGGTTTTATCATGTTTAAAGAACAATTTAAAAAAAAAAAAGATCATGCAACAGAAATTAAACATCCCTCAAAACCCAAAGCACATATAATCTGGTCCTTTATAAAAAAGTTTGCTGATTTCTGTTCTACAGGATAAAATGAGGCACTGGTACAAATGAGCAGGTTACATCAAATTTAAATTACCCTAAGTTGGTCTCTAGTACAGTGCCTAGTTGAATAAACAAAATATTGCTTTTAAAAGGAAGGAAAATAACTTCATAAAATAAAGTAATCTCACGAAAAGTCTTTTATTTCCCCCTTTTGCAGTGCTGGGGATCGAATCAAGACCTTGCTCATGTACAGCAAGTGCTCTGCCACCAAGGTAAACTTCTGTCACAAAGCCTTAAAACTGCAAAACTCTCCCATTTTCAGAATCTCCCAAGATGAATGTATGATGATTAGAATGTAGTAATTTTTCACATGAGGGACAGTTTTAGAATCCAGTCTCCTCTGGAATTATAGTTTTGGAGGTTTTTTTCCCACTTCTTTCACTGAGAATTATTTTATCACTATCTGTAAGAATGTATAGTTTTCATTCTCAAACATTCAAAATTAAGGGAAATGAGACCTTCAGCCTCATGTTATTGTTACCTTCCAACCTTTAAAATTCTAGCTTTTAGCCAACAACACATATTTCATTCTTGAAACGAATTTTTCCAATAGGCAAAAATTCATCTCAAAGCCTTGTTCCAGCTGATCCACATTTCCACTGAATTACGTAGATATTTGATAACCATATTTCCACCAAGCAAAAAATTACTCTCCATGGAGTGCAGTAGGCCCCACACTAATTCAGGTTCCATCAAATTTGTTTCTTGGAAGTGGTACAGGTTTCTTCTCAATACAGGACAATTAACTCAGATGCATAAAGGTGGTGAAAGCACCCATTTCCACAATTAGAAAGTGCTCTCCAGTGCCTCTGCTGTGGGCATTCCTCCAGGCACAGCCGGCCTGTCTCAGGTGAAATAAGGTTAAATTGTGGCATCTTTCTTCCCTAGGCTATATGCTCTTTGTATTTCCTCTGGCAAACAAGAAATGAGAAACAAACTCACCACCCCATAGGAATATGTGTCACAGGTTTCAGATACGGGGAGACTCTGGATAACTTCTGGAGCCATCCACGGAAAAGTTCCAACCAAGGACATGTGTGTTGTGTGATTATGGAACCGAGAGGCACCAAAATCACAGATCTGGGAACAGAAGAATCAGCATCAACTTTCTACTTATTGCCTAATAACAGAATTTTCAGTCATAAAGACTTACATTTGAAATTAACAAAAAAAATTTTCTTAAATTAAAAAAAAATAGTCCTACCTTCAGTACTCCATCAGCAGCTATCACAACTGAAAAAAAGGATAAATAATAACAATTATCTAATTTGTTTGAATTGTCTTATACTGAAAAAAGTAGTCTTGTATTTCTAGCTTTGATATGGCTAACTTTCTAACTTGATATTATAAAAGGCAAAATCAAAGTATTTACTGACTTGAGGATTTTACAAAAGGAAGCGATATTAAAATAAAATCTTAATTACAAGAGGTGCTTTTTAAATAGGCTTTTAAGTACTTGTTTTGTACAAATGCACTACTCTACAGTAAAAAAAAAAAAAAAAGGCACCAGATGTAAGTCTTTAGGAGAATCAAATTTTTACCTGAGTTTTGCTGGTTAGTTGTAAATCTAACACTAAGGAAGTCACTACCATTATGACTTTCCAGTATATACAATTTTCCCTCCCAATTAAAGAATAATTTTCTTAAGAGCAGAGATAGTATTCATATATTCATTTATTCATACATTCACTCATTTAACAACTATTTTCTGAGCATCTACTATGGGCAAAGCCATGTATATGTTCTGGAACAAGAAAGTGAGCAAGATTAGCATTGTCTCTGCTCTCATGGAGTTTACAGTCCAATCAGAGAGACAATACAATAAAGGGATAAATTCCATGATGAGAGAAAGAGAAACTGTTATAGAACCAATAAGTGTTGTTGTTCTTGTTAGGTGCCATCGAGTCCTGTCCGACTCATAGCGACCCTCACAGGGTTTTCAATGGCTGATTGTTTCACGATTGCCTTGGGAGTGGATTGCCACATCCTTCTCCCATTTTTGCAGTGCTGGGAATCAAACTTGGGACCTCAGAGACTGCAGAGCAGCATTCTACCAAATGAGCTAAATCCCAGCCCCTAAACCAATGAATAGGTACACTTAAGTTTAAGGAGGTCAGATACAGCTCTGAGAAGAAATGATGCTTATGCTAAGGCCCAAAGACATAGGAGTTAAACAGAAAGAGGAGAGCTGGGGGAGGAGAGTGGTTTTCTAGACAGAAGGGAGGGCCTATGCAAAAACCCAGGAGCAGAGGAAAGCACACAGCAATTTTGGCAGATAGGAGCCAAGTCAAGAAGAGCCCTTGACAAAGGGAAAGCCAACAGTTTTATGTGGAGGATGAAATGAGCAAATGTGCATGGGGCAGACTGTACTTGAGGAGAACAGAATGAGAGGCGAGAAGAGTACTGTGTGTGCAAGGGGCTGTGGGCCAAGAGGCAGAAGAGGACACTGGTTCTTGGGTTGTAAGAAAGGACAAGAGAGAAGGGGACTGAGCTGAGAAATGCTTAGAACACAGAAACAGCTGGGCTTGAGGCGTAGCTGGATGTGGGGGGAGGAGGAAGAGTCAAGGACAAAATCAAGCAGGCAATGCCACCTATTTGGTGGTTAGAATAGGAGCTCTGGATTCAAAACGTCAATTCCTTTTTATTTAATCTCTGGTTGGCAAGTGGGATTGGCATTCACTGAGAAAAACAATGCAGGAATGATTTTTTGAGAGGTGAAGGAAAAGATGAAAGATTAGTTTGGACATAATACATTTTAATCCTCATACAGAATATCTATGTGGATATGTCTGATAACCAGCTAGATAGTTTTGAGGTTGAGGTCAGTTTGCAGTGTTGATATGTAAGTAGGGATTTTGTGAGAGTGGGAGGCAAGAGAAGAGGGCAAGCACAGAACCCTGAAGAGCTGTTTCTGCTATTTCTTTTGTAAACTGCTCAGTACCTAGAACATGGTAGGTAGACAATCAATGCAGTACTCATGTTGGTAGGTGCCATCAAGTCAGGTAAGACTCATTGTGACCCTCACAGGGTTTTCATCCGCTGATTGTTTAGAGATTCCTTTGGGGATGGATTGCCACGTCCTTCTCTCATTTTTGCAGTGCTAGGGATCAAACTGAAGGCCTCAGAGAGTATGAAGCAGCGCTCTACCAACTGAGCGAAACCCCAGCCCATTGGTACTCATTAGCTGTTAGTAATGATTTTGATAAGCAGAAATAATAATCTCTGCATCCCCTAATACACAGAAATAGCCTCAGAGTAAACATGGTATTATGAATAATAAGCTACAAACTTTTACAAATGCAAGTATGAATATTGCTAATATATTCAATTGTGTTTGAAAATATCTCTACTGCTTTTTTCTAATATAAGACTAATAAGTACTTATTTAAGAAAATAACATTATAAAAATATATAACATAGAAAATGAAATTCTCATTCTCTCTCAGGAAAAAAAATGCAGGAAGTTAGCCTATATTTTTTTAATGTGAGTGTATATGTGTCCCTGTCAAGTAACCATACAAATTTTACATATACATATACATACATACCTATATATATACATATATATTTTTTTTCTTGAATTACTGTGGGGTTGAACCCAGATTCTCACACATGATAGGCAAGAGCTCTACCATTGGGCTGCACCTCCAGCCCCCTTTTTAGATTTTTTTTTTATTTTGAGACAGGGCCTCATTAAGTTAAGCAGGCTGCCACGAACTGGCGATCCTCCTGCCACTGCCTCCCAAGTTGCTGGCATTACAGGCATGCGCCATGGCACTCAACTTAAAGTTTTTAAAAATGGGGACATTCTCCATTGTTATATAGTCTTCATTGCTGATTGCATGGATTAATGCACAATTTAGTTTATTAATTGTGACTTGTTAACTTAGTTAACCATTCTTTTTCGTAGAAGATTTAGAGTATATATACTGAAGTCCAGCAAATTGTTTAGATTGAAATTCTGAGCACGAACTGAAAATTTAGTCATAAAATTCTGATACTTCTTACTGGATTCTTGATTATTTCCTAGTGACTTCCTGTTAGCCAACTGTGTATCACAAGTGTTAAGATCCAGGAAGCTCCTGTCTAAGAAGAGCCAAAGGATAAATGATGATGGAGAAGGAAGGTCAAACAGCCAGAGCCAACCGGACTCCTAATGAGTGGCAGCAGCCAACACCTTCCCTTCCCCCTGCCCTTCCCACCACCTGTGAGACACACTCCTCATGGTCCAGAGTAGAAGCAAGGGTACCTGGCTGGTTCCCAGGCCTCTTTCTCTATGTGCCATCACTACTTATTCCAAACATTACACCATTAATAAGTACTTGTCTTAGCTGCAGTGCTAAAGATTTCCTAAAAGTAAATGGTTCTCCTCCTCCTCACTAAGAACTGTTTAGAAAGCCTGGAAATAATTGATAGCAAGATTTTTTTTTTTAGGTAGCAAACTCTGATGTTTACTTAGCTAGTTCTACTAAAGCTAAGTAATCCTACTGTCTTTCTGCAATAACTCTGGAGTGATGTAATGGAAGAAGCACTCTGTTACTATTTCTACTTGAAGGTAATGTCTTCTCCTGTAAGTTATTTTAAAATGCTCACTCTCCAAAATATAAAATATAGGATCGTAAGTAAAATATAGAAAGCACAAAAGAAGAGCTGGGTGCAGTGGCACATACCTGTAACCCCAGTGACTCCAGAAGTGGAGGCAGGAGGATCCCAAGCTCTAGGCTAGAGGCAGTTTGTGTAACTTACCAAGACCTTCAAAAAATATAAAAGGGACTATGGGTATAGCTTAGTGGTAGAACACTTGCCTAGCATATGCAAGGTCCTGGGTTCAACCCCCAGTACAGGAAGGAAGGAAGGGGAGAAAGAAGAAAAAGAAACCTTTATTTTCCAAACTCCCCAAGTATGTGGATCATTTTGGGGCACTACTCCAGGGAGTATGGGCATGAGTGACATAAAAAATTTACACCATATAATTCAGAAGTAACAGGAACAAAACTCAGAATTGCTGGTACAGAGAACCATCTAAAAATAGAAGACTAAAAATACATGACTACACACTTTGACCCAGCAACACCTCTTTTAGAAAATGATTCCAAGGAAATAATTAGGGATGTGTTCAAAAATTTGGCAGAAAAGTATTAAACTAAACATTTCTTATCATAGAAAAAAATGTAAGCAATCCAAATGTCCACATTCTGTGCTATATTCATACAATAGAACACTATGCAGCTTCTTTAAACAATATAGAGAATTTTTATACTTATTGATAGTGGAAACATTTTCATGGTATCAGTGGTGAGTCAAACAACAGGTCGCAAAAGATATGTAAAGCATGATGCTTATTTCTATATATAGGTACATGAAATTTGTCATAAAATAGGAAAAATAAGTACATATGACCACATTACCATTTCTTGACTTAAGATCTCTGTGAATCACTTTGACAGGAGCCTCCATATGTAAATAGTGCATTCCTTTTTGTATAAGAAAAAGAGAAAGTCTATTAATATTTTTCAACATTGCATCAATATTACTGTTTATATTTTTGTGAGAATTCAGTAACAGAAACTAAATCCATGTGTTGCACTCTTCTATGATCAACAAGACTGAAACAGGATATATTTTCAGGAATAGCATTTATTTAAATAAAATACATATGAAATTTGATTGTGGGTAGTGCTAGCTTCTTACAATACCTAATAAGGACACTCTTAATTTTCTGGAGTCTGCATGAAAATACCATAATAACCCGTGGAAGAAGTGCTCTGTGACTAAGGTATTCCACCACTAACTGCCTTCTATATCTGCCAAAGTTCTGACGGGGCTTTTCAGTTTTCATCTGGATGTCTGCAGTTACCCAGATGCAGCTTGGTTTATTTTCTTGGGACTCATTTCAACAAGATATGGGAGTGAAGATACAGCAGGATTGGGGAGCTGGTAGAGTGGTTAGTTATGGTGGTAAATAACTTTATGATCTTCTGCTAGAAAAATGCATAGTAGTTACAAAATATTCTAGTCTACTTTATTTATAAATCTTTGGGATAATCTATATTTAAACACTCTAAAATTCCCTTCAACATATTTATAATGTAGACTGGGTACATATAAACTAGAGTTTTATTGTTTTGAATCAAATATTACACTTTAGGGTCCAGTATGGTAGTATTCACCTGTAATCCAGAAATAAGGAGGCTGAGGTAGGAGGATCTTAAATTCAAGGCCAGCCTAATCTACATAATGAGACTGTCTCAAAAATAAAATTATATATTAAAAGACATATTTTATGGTTACTTCCTTAGAAGTGTTCAACTTTTTGGTATTTACATATTATCTACCCCCTTAAAATAAAGGAAAATAATATTTTCTTCTGAATATTTCCTCTCCTTTCATTCTTCAAGTTCTCTTTTCTAAGTAATGGAAGAAACAGTCCCACTCCCCACCAAATCAAATAGGCTCCTTTTGTTAATGAACTATTCATTGAAAATAATTTAATAACTAGAATTGGCCTTTTTTTTTCCTTTTTTCCCCCAGTATTGGGAAGCTGAACCTAGGGCTTTGCACATCCTTTCCAAGTGTTCTACCACTAAGCGACATGATCAGCTTCATTCTTATTTTATTATTTTACCTTGAGACAAGATCTCACAAAGTTAGGCAGGCTGCCTCTGGCCGCAAACTTGCGATCCTCCTGCCTCCACTTCCTGAGTCACTGGGATTATGGGTGTGCACCACCTCGTCTAGTTAGGCTTGGTTTTTTAAAGTACATAGAACATTTCAATTTTATAAAGGTTAATTCATTAATAATCTATTATCTTCTACTATTCTGATTATTATATATTGAGAAATCATGAAAGAACAAAGAAAATAAGAAAAAATTTAAACTCTTGGCATACAGCAATATCATTGGAGCGTCAAGTTAACAAAAGTATTAGTAATTTAAATGATTTTAAGATGTAATTGGGATAAAGGGAATCTTGTAATATGAAGTTCTACGACTTCAAACTCTAAAAATTCAATAGCTACAACTTGGGGAACATTTAACAGCCTAATTGATTGAACTTCATAGTTACTTCTTTCTTGCTTTAAAATCAAATTCCTGAATAATTTTTCAAGTAGCATCTATTTAACTACTATTAGAGGTAGAAAAAGGTAGTTTTTATCCTTGGTGACAAGATTTCAAAAAGCAAAACTGAAGTATAAGAGCTTAAAATATAAGTTCTTTTCTTCTTCGTGGCAGATTATTATAAGAAAAAGCACCATAAATTATTTGTGTATAATGTATAGAATACAGTTAAATAATATTTAGTGTACATATTACTACTATAGTAATTATAATCATATAAAATTCTGTTTAATTTGTTTTTATACAGCCATCTGTCTCATTTTAAATCACAAACCATTACAAAGGATGAAAAATACTTTTATCAGGTTTAACATTCAGGGTTTCCTAAAAATAATTTGATAGGTGCCACAGAGGAGACTTATGGGGTATATGGACTCAATGGTGACCATTTTGAAGCTGGATGCAGGTTGATCTGCTTTAATTGTTCCTTTTATGATTGCTGATTGACTTGTGGCAATTTCAGATGTACTTGCTGGTCAATCCCCATTCCTCTTCCCATCCAGAAAGAAGAGAATCTTTTTAGCTTTGAGGACATACTCTACCAACAGCGATGATATTGAGCAATACTTCCTTTAAAATGCATGAGTCAACTCTTATTTAGAGACAATTACTCATTCTTAGATTTCTGAACATGTTGTTGCTTCAGTGGCTTCAATCACAGTCAAACTGAAAAGGTTCATAGGCTGAATTTGAAACGGAATCAACAAAAGTCAAATTTTCCTGTTTAATCTCTAAATTCTATACCTAGCTGTATTAGAAAGAGTTGAAGTCATTCCTAAGGCATTGATTTCTTTTCTCTTTTATGTTGTTGTTGTTAGGTGCCATCAACTTGGTGTCTGACTCATAGCAACCCTAGGTACAACAGGCAAAACACTATTGTCATGCTTCTCTGCTATTCATAGGCTTTTCAATAGCTTATTGTTTTTTAGGAGTAGGTTGCCAGGTCCTTCTCCTACACCTACAGCACCTGGTGTTCCCAGGTAGTCTCCCATTGAAGTACTAACCAGGCCTGACCCTGCTTAGCTTCTAAGATCTGATGGAATCAGACACCACAGTGGTATGGCTGCAAGCCTTTCCCTTTTATAGGCCATCTAAAAGGATTTTTAAATGTTACATATTACTTATAATTATAAGTAATAAAATCCCTCTTATCTAATTGGTGAATTGATCTGAAAGACAAATGCTAACCTGTTTGGCCTCAGCTGAGAAGAGACTTTCTTTCCTTCCTGTTCTTTCCTTCCCTAACCTGTATCTCTGGTTCCAGTTTGCAACTTAATGCTGTTCTGTCCCTTCCCTGCTCTACTGATGCACAGTGTCAGCCCTTCTGAGAAACTCCAGAGAATAACAGAGTTATTCTGGTGCCAAGAGACTTGCCCCTCAGACAGGGATCATGTGGCTGGGGATGAAAGCAGGGGTGTTGTAGGCTGTAACCAGGGACTCTGCGGCAGAGCACAGCTGGAAGCAGAGTGACTGATGCCAGTTGATTTGTTTGCTGCCCATCCATCCTAAGTGCCATTAACTAATGACATGGTTGTAATTGGCTGAGCACCCAAAATGTAAATGTCTGTAAAGTGCCATAAGTCGAGGACTGTCTGTATGTGCATTTACATTTATGTATTCCCACAATGCCACAGGCAGTGCCCAATAAGAGCACATCATCTTGCTCACACACAGATGGAAGTGACTATGATGCAACATGAAAATATCTTGGAGAATATGAAATTTTAAGGCAGATTTGAGGTGCACCTTGATGCATGAATACACAATTAAGTTCATTAACACAGCCAAAGCTTTAAGTCCTAGACATAAAGCTTATTATTCTTATAAGGTAATGAAGTATCATTTGAGAGCAGCATCTAGCATAAAACTTAAAAAAAATTTTTTTCCACTTTCCTATTTGAAGAATTCAGCAGGTGTTGATGAAAGATAATTCCCCCAAAAAAGACTTCTACTTTTGGAAGTCACTGTGTGATTTTGCCTTTGCTATGATAGCGAGTGTGAGTGCTCTCCTTACTGTGTGCTAAGTAAAATTGTATACTTGGTTTGTAAAGCAATGTTTGTAAAGAAAGGAGTAGTAAGATGCAAAGGAGTTCATTGCCCCAGTAAAGAATGGACACACTTGCTTCCTAAAGGTAGAATACAAATATAACTATCAGTATTCATTACTTAGATCAAGTTGTTTCCAAAGCAACTTTCACAGTTATAAAGAAAACCCAAAACTGTTCAGTAAAGAAAACAAAAAAAAATAGCAAATGGAATTTGAACAACTTTAGATAGCATTAGTTTATGCAGGAATTTATGAGGGAAAAAGAACCAGGCACTTTAAGAATTTTATGTATTAAAAATATTTAATTTCTAAGAGTGACATCCAAACTTCCATTAAATATAAAATCTGTGCTTTAAATGACAGGACAAATAAAATTTTTTTGGCAAGTAGCTACTATTTTTAGCATATTATTATGTATACAAAATGAGTAGAAATAATCCTATAATAAATCATGTATTTAGATACATCTCAGAAACTTGCAGAACAGTAACAGAATTCTTTTTTCACTGACTGTGTGAAGTGAGCTTGTCAATCACAATGTCACAAAACATGGCAAAATCATTGGCCTTGGGGCTTACTGATTTTGCAGAATTGAGTTTAGGGAATGAAATGAAGAAAGCAAAAAGAGAAAAGGAATTCAGGGATGGCAAAGCAATGACCTAAAATATCTACATACTGAGTTGCTGAATTCTTTCTAAATTTGGTCTGCAAAAAGAAGAATGCCTAAAAACATAGAATAAAAAGTTTTCTGAAGTAATAAGTTCCCATGCTCCCACTAGTTCTATAAATATATACAAATCAATATTACCTTTGGCTACATCGGTGGCCCAGGTCATAATATGATCCATATCCATCTCTTCACTTCTATTACTGTTAATGTAATCATAGAGTGATCCCAAAGAAGCATATTCTATTTTAAAAGGAAAGATAAGCACATAATTACAATCAAGTTGCATTTCAAAATAGAGACTTTACGATTTCATTGATAAAATATGCTTAAGAACTTAACACATGACATCAAAATTATATAAAAATTGTTCCATGCTGTGGTTTCTAACAGTGAATATCCTGGAAAAAACATGTGTGGAAGACTACTACCGTAGAATGAATAGTGAACTTCAGTCAAGAATCAAAAGACATTTAGCTGAAAATTAGAAACATCAAGAGGTGCGGGAAAAAGTATGTTAAACAAATGTGTGCATGTAAATGCTGTTGTTGTTATTAGGTGCCAACGAGTAGGTGTCCGACTCATAGCGACCCTGCATACAACAGGGTCAGTGCTTCTCTGCTGTTCATAGGGTTTTCAATGGTGGATTGATTTTTGGGAATGGGTTATCGGGTCCGTCTCCCAAGCTTACAGCACCTGATGTTCCCAGGAGGTCTCCCATCCAAGTACTAACCAGGCTCCACCCTGCTTGGCTTCCGATATCTGACGGGATTGGATGCCACAGGGCTAAGACTGCAGGCATGTGCATGTAAACAGGTACTTCTTTAAAAGTCTTTTTTTTTTTTTTAATGGTACTTGGGAATTGAACCCAGGGCCTTGCATATACTTTGCAAGTGCTCTACCACTGAGATGGACTCTCAGTTGATTTTTTATTTTTTATTTTGAGACAAGGGCTTGCGAAATTCCGCAGCCAGGCTCTGGCCTCAAACTCTTGATCTTCCTGCCTCCACCTCCTGGGTCACTGGAATTACAGGCATACACCACTATGTCCGGCTTAAAAGTTGTTATTCTTAAGAGAGAGATAATATTAAACACATAAATCAGAGTTTAGATGACAATGTCAACAAATCAATGCTTGTTACCTCAGGATTAATGAGAGCTATCAAAATGTAAGCACAAGGATAGGAGTGTAGCTCAGTGGCAGAGGGCCTAGCAGATACAAAGCCCTGGATTCAATCCTCAACACCATTAAAAAAAAAAAAAAAAAAACAACTAGGCACAAAAGGTCAAGAAGGTGAGAAAATTCCTTTCAAATGGCCTTATTAAAGTATAAACAACACACTGTAAAATTCACCAACTATATAATTCGATGACTTTATTAAATTCACAGCATTGGGCAATGACTGCACAATGCAGTTATAGACCCTTCCTACCATTCCAGTTTTCTCATGTCACTTTATAGCTAGTGACTATTTCTACTCAGAGCACCATGATCTGCTTTTTCTCTCTTTTCTGGATACTTCAGATAAATTGAATCACACCAATTGTGGTCTTTGTGTCTGACTTCATTCCCTTAGCATAGTATTTTCAAGGTTTATTCACGTTGTGATGTGCACTTCACTCCTTCCTACTCATTGTATGGATATACTACATTTGGCTTGTTCATTTGCCAGTTGATAGACATCTGGATTGTTCTCACGTTTTGGTTATTATTAATAATGAGCATTTGTGTCTCTGTGTGGAAATATGTTCATTTTTCATGGGTAGATTCCGGGAAATAGAACTGTAGGGCCATATGGTAATTTCATGTTTAACTTATTATGAAATGATCAAATTGCTTTCCAAAGAGGCTGTATCCTTTATGATCTTTAACTATCAGTGAGTGAGGGTTTCAGTTTCTCACTGTCTTTATCAACACTCAGTATTGTCTGTTTGATTATGGCTGTTCTAGTGGGTGTAATTCTAGTGGTATCTTATAGTGCTTTGAATTTGTATTTCCCTAGCAACTAATGAAGCTGAACATCTTTTCCTAGTATCCCTTTATAATATTTTGCAGATGGATTTCTAATAGTCTCAGCATAATTTGTTGAAAAGACTATCCTTTACCTATTGCACTGTCTTGGTACCTTTATTGAAAACCTATTTACAATGTGAGGCTTTTCTCCTGGACTCTTGTTCCATTAATCTATACACTTTTAGATATTATGCCAATACCACACTATGCTGATTACTGTAGACTTATAGTAAGTTTTGAAATCAAGGAATCTAAGTCCTCAAGCTTAGCTCTTTTTTATAAACTTTTTTTATTATTTTTAATGTACAACCTAATGGATCTCAATATGACATTTCCATACGCACATTTCCTTGTACATTGCTCATGTTAACTTCCCCCTTATCTGCTCTTAACCCTCCTCCTCAATCCTGTCACAAATGGTCTCCTTTCTACTTGTATGTCTTTTTTGTGGGTATATCCATCTATCTACACATAGGTTAGTTCTTTTTAAAGGCTGGTTTGGCTATTTCTAAGTCTTTTACATTTTTAGGTAAATTTTAAGATTGACTTGTCAATTTCTACAAAAAATCTCCTGAGATTTAAATAGGAATTGTGTTGAATATATAGATTACTTTGGGGAGAGCTGTCATCTTGACCAATATTGTATCTTCCAAACCATGAACATGTAATGCTTATTTTTTTAGATCTTTAATTTCTCTCAGCAATGTTCTCTACTTTTCACTGTGCAAATTTTACACTTATTTTGTTAAATTTACACTCAACTATTTTATCCTTTTTGAAGCTCTTATAAATAGAATTTGTTGTTCTTGTTGTCATTGCTTGCAGTACTGGGAGTTGAACCCAGGGCCTCACACATGCTTTTTGCAAGTGCTCAACCACTGAGCCATACCCCCAGCCCATTTTTTACTTTATGTTTTGAAACAGGGTCTCTCTAAGTTACACAGGCTACCTCTGGCCTCAAACTTGTGATCCTCCTGCCTCTACTCCCCAAGTCACTGGGATTACGGGCTTGCACCACCACTTCCAGCTTTGGAATTGTTTCTTAATTTTATTTTTAGGTTGTTCATTTCCATTACATAGAAATAAAACTGATTTGTATGTTGGTTTGGGATCCTGTGACTTTGTAAAATATGCTTATTAGTGTTAGTAACATTTTTGTAGATTCCTTGGCATCATCTATGTATGTTGTTGTTAGGTGCCGTTGAGTCATGTCCAATTCATAGCAACCTTCATGGGGTTTTCAATGGCTAATTGTTTCAGGATTGCCCAGGGAATGGGTTGCCACGTCCTTCTCCCATTTTTGCGGTGCTAGGAATCGAACTCAGGACCTCAGAGACTGCAGGACAGTGCTCTACCAACTGAACTAAATCCCAGCCCCCATCTACATATAAGGATGTCATAAAAGACTATTTTTCTTCTTTCTTTCCAATCTGGAAATCTTTTATTTTTTTCCTGAATGAATGGACTAGCTAGAACCTTCAGTACAAAGCTGAATCCAGATGGTGAGAATGGAAACTTCTTGTTTTATTTTCAGTCTTGGGAAGGCTTTTCAACATTAAGTATGATATTACCTGTGCTTCTTAATGGAGGCTATTTATCATGTTGAGAAAATTCCCTTCTACTCCTAAACTATTGAGATTTCTCATTATCAATAGGTGTTGGGATCTGTCAAATGCTTTTTCTGCATCTTGCAATGTTCATATAAAATTTCCCCCTCCCCCTCTCCCTCCCCCTCCCTCTTCTTGCTATTCTTCCTCCTCCTCCCCCTCCCCCTCCCCTTCTTCCTC